>JALLBH010000009.1:0-109466 GCA_036940005.1 Skeletonema menzelii
GATTAGGACGAAAGATGTAGTGCTGGCGGCCCTCCCAAATGGGGCCTCATCAGGTGCTGAACGTAAGTTTTCGGCCACTAGCTATTTCGTTTCGTTGTTGATACCTCTTATTTGTAGAATGTGTTTGTGGTCCTTTGTTATTATTGGTCATCAGATGTTGCCATCTATCCTTCTAGAGTGCTGTACTTATTGCAATTTGTTTTGTTTGAATTGTATATGATTAACAGTGGCCATTTGCAAATCTGTATTCTACTATATTTTGTTCGTGAATCTCATCATTTAATATAGTAGGTAAAGATAGACAAATGTACATATATCTACTAGTTATGAAGACTAGTTATGAAGAACACAGATCATCTGATTAGCTTGTCAAAAGGATTTGCGTTGAAGGAGCAGGGCGGTTGCTCAAGTGCCTCAAGAGCAATTCTCGCCTTTTCCTTGAGTCGAGCCATTTCAATGTATCTTGCATCTTCAGCTCTATAGAATGTATCCATTTGCTGCCGCTGAATTTTCTTTTGATGCATCTTCTTCGTATAATCAGCGTGGCGGCGTTTTTCTTTGGCTCTAAACGCCAAGGAGAGTCGCTTTCGTTCCTTACACTCTTTTAGATAATCATTCACATCTTGCCAAGCCTGAGTATCAAGTAGATGACTTTCGTGATCTTCTTCAGATTGCACCTGGCGTTCATTTTCGGATTCCAGTCTCTTCCTAAAATCTTCCCTGCCTCTCAAAACAAGAGACGCGCGATCTCTGGCAGCACATGCATCTTTGTATTGTTGCACATCGCGTTGACAAGCAGCATTTAGCGCCTCATTTTCTTCCCTACGTATTATCTCTCTCGTTCTCTCATCTTCATCAAGCTCACGGTGCCTCCTACCTTCTGAATTCCGAAATGCCAATGATTGCCGCCTGAGCTCTTCTTGTTCTGCCAGATATTCTTTTGCATCATTCTCACCAGCCCATTTCAGCATATAAGACTCATGCTCTTGTTCTTTTGCTAGGCTGGCAAGCTCTTGCATTACAGCGTCATGATTTCTTGCCTCTTCGTTACGAAATGCCAGGTCGTCCCTCTCTTCTTGAGCGAGCTGTTTCTTGTAGTCCTCAGCATCACGCTCACCAGCCCACTTCAATTCATAGCTCTCATGCTCGTTGAATTGTGCTTTTTCCTTCATCGTGTCCTCCAAATCTCTAACCCTTCTAGCCTCGGCATTACGGAAAGCGAGATCATCTCTTTCTTCCTCCGCAAGCTGCTTCTTGTAGTCCTCGGCATCACGCTCACCGGCCCATTTGAGCTCATAGCTCTCATGTTCACTGAATTGCGCTTTTTGCTTCATCGTTGTCTCCAAATCTCTAATCCTTCCAGCCTCTTCATTACGGAAAGCGAGGTCTTTCCTTTCCTCCGTCGCAAGTTGCCTTTTGTAGTCTTCAGCATCGCGCTCTCCAGCCCATTTCAATTGATAGCTATCCTCCTTATCGGATTGCGCTTTGACCTTCAAATCTATTTCCTCATCACGAATACGTCTACCCTCGGCATTTCGAAAGGCAAGATCTTCCCTCTCTTCTTGAGCGAGCTGCTTCTTGTAGTCTTCAGCATCGCGCTCTCCAGCCCATTTCAATTCGTAACTCTCATGTTCATCTTGGTAGTCCACCTCTTTTGTCTTTGATTCCAAGTGTCGAATCCTTCCAGCCTCTTCATTGCGAAAGGCTAGACTTTGCCTTCGCTGCTCTGCCATCTGCCTTTTATAGTCCTCAGCATCACGTTCTCCAGCCCACTTGAGCTGAAAGCTCTCTTGCTCTTGCATACGCCGTTCCTTTTCCCTATCGGCAAACAACTGCCTGATTCTCCTTGCATCGCCATTCCTAAATGCATAACTCATACGACGCTTCTCTGCATTATCCGACTTGGCAGTCTTCATGGCCACACTACTCTCGTGGCGTTCCTCAAATATGGCTTGTTCCTCTTGAATAGCCATCATTCTCATCCTCTCCTTCCCTTCAAGGTTGTTCTTTCGCAGCTTGGCACGGTCGGCAATGGACATACGTCGCCTCGCATCATCATTTTCCTTGAGCGTTTGTTTGTGCTCCACATGAACAAGAGATTTGAATTGGATTTCACTCTCCACCTTTTTCAGATGCTCCTGGCGTAGCTTTTGCTCACGTTCTACCTTTGCCTTACGAAAGCGTTCTGACAACTTTTTTCGAAGCTCAATCACCTCCCTTCTAGTGCGTTCTGCCTCAGCATTAAAGGCTGCCGCCTCGGCATTTTCAAGACGACGTTGTTCACGAAGTTCAGCGACTGAGAGATTCTTCTTTTTGATAATCTCCTCCTTGGATCTGCGTACGTTGTTGATGACTGGGTTGACGCTGATATTGTTGTTACTAATCGTTGTCAAGTTATCGCTCTCTTCGGAGATGCGACTGATGATGGAGTTATTCAGTTGCTTTTTGGGAGGGGCATTGCGTTTACTATTGGATGATGCTGATATTACCTCCTGCACGTTGTTGTCATCATCGCTGTTCTTTGGCTTGTATGGAGTTTTCTTGTACTCCCTCTTCTTCTTCGGCGACTTATCAGCAGAAGATGATGTCGTTGCTTTGTCGAAGCTGAGCACTTTGCCATCGAGGTCACTATTCTTCGCTTTCATCTCCTGATTATTCACGACATTTACGTGACGGCTAGCTAATGGCGACGGTGAGTAGCACAAGCTGTGATCGGGAAATTCTGATCCAAAGATAGCACTTCCAAATACGGCTGCAGCGCCTGCTTTGGTAGAGTGGATGGACATTTCGTCTTCAACTGGAGGACAATTTTCGTCGTTGAACGCCTATGAGAGAAAAGATTGCAGGTTGTAGATGGACGTATAAATGTACAGAGGTTAACATAGACTTGTCGTTGAAGCGAGATTGCATGATAGTAAGAAGTAAACTGCGTCTTACCATTTTGCTTGCAAGTAGGTTATGTTCTTTGCCGCCGATGAAATTTCTGGAGAACGGAGAGTAATGACTATTGACACAAGATGTGTTCGTTTTGAGATACCCTTTGATTATTGCGTCGGATTACTTGCTTCAATCCTTGTTAATGCGAATAAAGAAGGCAAACCAAAAGTTTTGTTAGTACGATAGTATGCTATCCGAGAGCATGCATGCTTTCATGATGTTATTGAACGATTTTTTGGCACTTTTGGCGAGGAGTTGATTCCCGCCATCTCAACTTCTTCTCGATTTTTCTCTCTCTTCTCTCCAAAATGAAAATCCCGTCTCCCTGTGCTGGAGGATCCTCGTATTTAGGAGTACCTACCAATCACATAAGTACATAGAGGGTATTGTAGGTAGTTGTTAGAGGAGGATCTTCGAGGGATCTTCGAATCTTTTTTTTTGATAATGAGAGAAGGTGAGAGACCCATTCCTTTGTGGGTCTAACACCTCCATCACCATGGCCGAAGAAGTGACACTTAACCGTAGGGAGAGCCTCGACCGGAGAGGGAGAGGCTACTACTCCTTCCGCAGCCGTGCTGCAATTCCGTGCGACGACGAAAATAATATCATTGGGATCGACTGCGAAAGATTATCGGGCCTAACATCTGAATCTGTAGATGAAAATGATGACACTTCCGCCAACGCAGATGATGGATTTCGTCGTGGTTTGTCATCTAAAGTATCAGAAGGAATCACACGCGGTACAACCACTGTATTTCAAGTAATAAGACGGGCGTTACACGAAGGTGTGGTGGCTAATATGCTGCTACAGAACGAGAAGGAGGGAAGTGCACTTGCGTCACTCGACGACAATAACGATTCATCAGCCATTAGAGACTCAACACCACACCATCGCAATGCTGGAAAATACACTGTGATTGCATTTATAAATTCGAGGTCAGGGGGCGGAAAAGGGATGGAAATATTCAAAACACTTCAATCACTTTTGGGGAACGAATTTGTAATAGATTTGAATTCCTGCGGTCCAGGTCAAATGCCAGAAAATACATTACTGAAATATGCACGTGATCCAGCGGTGCGAATATTGGCATGCGGTGGGGATGGAACGTGTGGCTGGATATATTCAAGTTTGGATAAGGTGTGGTCAAATATACTGGGCATGAAGGGACGCGTGCATTTGTCTGATCAATTTAAAGATCATTTGCCAATGGCCATCATGCCGCTTGGGACAGGTAACGACTTGAGTCGTCAATATAATTGGGGACCGAAGTTTCGAAAATACATGATACATAAGAGTATTATTTCGGCCGTTGCAGATGCTGATGTAATGGGTCTTGATAGATGGAGATGTTTGATTTTACCAATGAGCAGTTTGGGAGAGGATGAAAAGAAATACATTCCTCAAATTTTGTGCGAGAAAGATTCTTCAAATCATGACCCTAATAGTGAAAGGACATCCTTAGCAACCATGACAGAACTTGAAGGTATGTTGCATGATGAAGAGAACAATCCCAAGAAGGGCAATAAGTTCGTGACAGAGTCAAATCAACCATCCACCGCATATTTTGATGGGCTATTTTGCAATTACTTTTCATTAGGATTTGATGCTACAGTGCTGTTCGAGTTTCATAAAGAGAGGGTAAACAATCCAAAAAAGTTCACCAGCCCATGGAGAAATAAATTAGTATATGTGGAGAAAAGCCCAACAGGCATCAGGGCGCCAAAGTTGAGAAAGAGGGTTCAAATATTCGTCAATAATAAAGAAGGCGACTTGGTGAAGCTGAAAATACCGAAAGATACCAGGTCTATCTTATTGCTGAATATTCAATCGTATGCTGGTGGAAATCATATTGCGCCAAAAGGAACACCCGACGATGGCCTGATAGAAGTGATATTTGTGTCCAATCTTATTCGATTGGTTTCCACAGCAGTCGTGGGGCCCGTGATGCCGTATGTGTTGTTCAAAGTTAGGGCTCAAACAAATAGAGTTTGCATAAGGACGAAGTGTCCGTTGCATTGCCAAGTAGACGGTGAACCCTGGCTCCAAGGAGAAGCAGTGATACAGGTTAAATTCCATACCAGGAATGCAATTTTGAAGAAATCATCTGCTGTCATGAATTGTGGCTGTTTAAGTGGCACCGATAATGTCGTTGTTTCGTAGCTACTTGTGTACATATGTTGTCCCATGTTTGTTTTTGTGCGAGTGTGTAAGTAACTAGTGTGTTCATATTTGTCAAGTCATCTCCGTCATTGTGAGTGGATGTCGATCATCCTGGAATCCCTCTATTACCGCATCGTTCGATTGTTGTTTCTGTTGAGTTTCAAAGTTGACAAAGATACCCATAGTGGTCATCCACAAAGCTAAAGCCATCCATATTGAAGCCCAGACATAGTAGTGGATCTTTGTTATGTTTTGCATTGTCATCGCATCCGAAGTGCTTGCTACACCTCCGATATTTGACTCGGTGACGAAGAAGAGTACTCTCACAGAAGTAATTGCATTCAAACATGTTGTTGCTGCTATTAGTGCATACAGCTCTCCAATCCAAAAGGGAGGGAGGCACCAACCTGCAACTACCAAACCCAATCCCATTAGCACAAGCATTGCAAGGCCAAATGCGTTCCTGACGAACAAGATACAGGTAAAAAGCATCAACATTCCAATACCACACGTTCCAATCCTAGCTCCTACATTCGTTCTTCGGAACATGAGACTTATGCCACCTATGATTGCAGTAGATTGATAGCCAGCAGAGGCTACCCAAGCACGTTGGAACACTCCTACTGGGATGACTGTATAAGCTAATCCAGATCCATCCGGATAAATGTTTAACCTGCAAAGAGATAGAGTAGATGATCATTAACAAGTGAATGCATAAGATATGCACATCATTCCCCAAGAAAACAATTACTTACCAAGTAATTGATCCTCCAACAGTTAAAGCCGCCAAACCATGGAATAGCTCATGAATCCAGGTTGAAAATATCATGAACGGGTACAATAAATATTTTCCAACGGGAGCATTAAGTAGCACAACAATTAGTAGTATTGCTCGCAATAACCGTTTGTCTTGGGAATAAAGCTCGCGTAGCGTAGGTACACGATAGGAAAAGCAGCAGCATGCTGGACAAGCGCGCTTGGCCTGGATAGGAGGCTCCAACGCTGCGTCCTCTTCTACGATGACCATTGTACGTGGTGTCCGTTGTCGCTGTGTTGGAACTGCTCTCGGTAGGTCTCTCTTTTGTCGATGAAGGCTACCTAGTGCAGTGGTCTCTCCTCGACAGATGTTGTCAAGAATATTGAAACGCTTAATTCACCAGGTCTATGTCTTCTCTCAAAAAGGCAGTTTATTGAAACAATCTCATGGCCTTCTCATGGCTAAGTATGGAGGTGAGTAGACGGAAGAGAAGATGAGGTCATGGTCACACTCCACTCGGCTTGGCGGCTGGCGGCTGGCGGCATCTATCGGCAGTATATAGACAGTAGGTAATGGTACCTAGCGGTAAGTAACTCTACTTACGTAGGTACGTGGTTACATATCATCGAAGGGCGTAAGAGATGAAAGAGAGAGAGGTTGGCACAGGGCACAGGCTACCACATGCATTCCAATTATGCACTTTCAAGCGGATTATAGTTGCTCTATATCACAAAAGTAAAGTAAGAATATTATATTTTACTCCTATCTTTTTGCATTTCACGTTGCTTCCAGTTTATGGGACATTCGTGACTTGTGTGTTCCACTTCACACTCTGTTAAGTTGTTATTCAACCGCAGAGCAAGAACTCCAAATCCACCTGAATGGCTGAGGCATGTTGCTTTTTGCATTATAAAATTGTCAATAAATACTTGATAAAAATCTTTCGGATCTCGACCTTGGAAACGATTGCTATCGATGTGCAATGGATCTCCCTTTGTGTACGTAGGGACGCGGATGGACAAAGATGAATTCTTGTAGTATAAATTCCCAAACTTAGAATCCGACGCAAGATAAATTGGGAGTTCAATCTCGTTGGATATGTTCTGAACACACCCAATTGCATTGTCAAACGTGTGTTCCAAATAAGCATTGAATTTGGGATTGTCGTAGGTCACATTTTCGAGCATGTCAAGCTTCCAACGGGAATCCATAATTCCGATTGGGATGAATTTTGGATGCTTGGCACGGACTTGAACAGCAATAAAGTTTTGACCCTGAATGCCCAGATAGTTCATCTGATCAAAGATTGCCCTTTCAACTCCCGGTGAAGGTTGAAAGAGTAAGCGGTAAACATCTTCAAGCATTTCACGTTGAGGAATATGTGCAGCCGGATTCCAACCCAAGTAGGAGCTATCTGGAGCCCATGATGGCGGAGATTGCCCTGGTTCCTTACGCCAACGATTGAACAAAGATACCGCTTCCTTGATTTGTTGTCCTCCATCTAAGTTTACATTTAGGACTTTGCACGTTGACAAGTAGGATCGATCGCCACCGTCAACAAGTCCAGCCAACATTCTTACTTCGTAGCTCAGCGAAGAAGCGTGCCCATTCACATAATTAGTCTGATTCCGGATTTCTTGCAAAGTGACGGGGGTGCCTTCAATCATCCAATTGATTCCGTTCTCGTCGGGAGGCACGAGAAATTGTTCGAGCGGACACGGCTTTGTCCAGTGGAATAATAAAACTCGTTGTGTCATGTTCGCAAGCATAAGATAGAAGGGCAGTGGTTTCATTCTATCGGATAGACCGCCACATTTCTGATTCTCCATGCACCCAACAACCATGAATTTTGTGTCATGCAAAGATGTGTTCGTCAAAAATTTACGCCTTTGTTCTTGGTGCCACATGACATACTGCTCCATCCAAACCGGTATTATTGATCTTGACCTTTCAAGTAGCATTTGACGTATGTTGTGCTCGTTTGAAGACCATTCTATGAATGCCTGTTCGTTGTCAGTTGCTGCGGCTGAAACATTGACATTGTTTACATTTTCTAATGAATAATGTTGAAAAAATGGCTGATATTCATTGCCTAACTTCGTACAAAATCCGAACACTATCCAAGTACACAATGCCACTACAATCCTTATTCTCGTAGAACGCTTCATCGTAGATACCTAATACACTTATTCATTATGTTCGTAATTCGTAACATACACTACTTATTAAGAGTCTCGGCCTTTTGGCTTGGCGCTTGGCGCTTGGCGTTGTCATGGCGGCGCATCGGCATAGGCTAGGCAGTAGATAGGTAATGGTACCTCGTGGTAAGTAACTCTACTTACGTAAGTAGGTATACATAGGTATCGAAGCTGAGCGAAACTTCCCTCCACCCTCCACCTAACCGACCGGTGCTGTCCTAAAGTTCTGTCAAATAATTTTAGGTGGCTCCTTCAAGCAAAAGATACCTTTTTGCTGAGGTGGTCTTGCCCTTGAAGTACAAGATCCACGTGAAAGGCACCTCACCGAACGCAAAACAAGCAAGAAGTAGTGCGCAGGAGCCCCGAAAAGTTAGTCAGCACCTTCTTTGCAGCCGTTCTTTTCTGCAAAAGAAAGATCACCGACTTTTTCATTTCAACTCTCTCACTTTTCTGAGTCAATCTCTTCTGGACCGTTCCCCCTCCCTCAACCACAGCGAAAGATCCGCCTTCAAATTGGATCTCAGGACGCAATACGAACGCATCCATCAGCCAACTCACTCTTCAATCAGCGTAATACGCAAAAGAGACAGCAATATCTCCATAAATTTATACAATGGCATCATTCAAAGTTGCTGCCGCTGCCCTCCTCACTATTGGGGCATCTTCTGCCTGGCAGACTAGAACTTCGTTCGTCCCCAAAGTCATCCAGCAGTCTGCCGTCAAAACCAACGCTGTCTACCAAAAGAATGCCGTCTCCCGTCGTTCTTCTCTCGACATGGTCGTTTCTGACCCCACCGACGTTGGAAGTTCTCGTGGAGGTATGTTCACAGCATCTAATGCGGAATCTCGCCGCGTTGTCCCCGAAGATGCTCGTGGCCGTCCCACCATGAAGATTGTTTACGTTGTGCTCGAATCGCAATACCAATCCTCCATGACTGCTGCCACTAAGCGTATCAACGCTGGATCTGACAACATGGCTGTTGAGACTGTTGGTTACTTGTTGGAGGAATTGAGGAATGATGATACATTTGAACAATTTAAGAAGGACGTGGCCGATGCGAATGTCTTCATTGGGTCTCTTATCTTCGTGCAGGAGCTTGCTGAGAAGGTCACTGAGGTTGTGCAGCCATTGAGAGATCAATTAGATGCTGTTTTGATTTTCCCTTCCATGCCTGAAGTTATGCGTTTGAATAAGGTTGGATCCTTCACAATGAAAAATCTTGGACAGTCGAAGAGTGTTGTTGCCGATTTCATGAAGAAGAAGAAGCAAGATGATGGATCTTCGTTCGAGGAGGGTATGTTGAAGCTTCTTCGTACTCTTCCTAAGGTGTTGAAGTTCCTTCCCAGTGACAAGGCTGCTGATGCTCGTACTTTCATGATGTCCTTCCAATACTGGCTTGGAGGTGAGTTATATCACATGCTCTGTTCGTGTGTGTTTCTGTTGTGCATTTAATATTTATTTCTTATCTCACTTTATTTATTTCGTCGTGCACTTATCATCATTTAATAGGATCTCCTGAGAATCTCGAGTCTCTTTTGCTTATGGTTGGTCAGGATTACGTCGGACCTGTTAAGGAAGCAATGGTTGGAAAGGAGAAGGTTGTTATGGAAGAACCCGTCCTTCTTCCCGATAAAGCTATCTGGCACCCTGTTGCTCCCGATATCGTCTTCGAAACCAACGAAAGTTACTTCAAATGGTACAACAATGAGTTCTGCCCCGATGCTGGTATTGATCCTAAGACCGCTCCAACTGTCGGTATCATTCTTCAAAAGTCTCACATCAACACCAAGGATGATACTCACTACGTCTCCTTGATCGCTGAATTGGAAAGTCGTGGTGCACGTGTTGTCCCCATTTACTCTGGTGGACTTGACTTCTCTGGACCTGTTGAAGAGTACTTCAAAGATAGCAATGGAAAGTCAATTGTTGACACTGTCATCAACCTTACTGGATTCGCTCTTGTTGGAGGACCCGCATCCCAGGATCACAAGAAGGCCGCATCCGTCTTGAAGAAGTTGAACGTTCCTTACATGTGTGCCGTTCCACTTGTCTTCCAATCCTTTGAGGAGTGGCAAGCATCTGAGCTTGGATTGCACCCTATCCAGGTTGCTCTTCAGGTCTCTCTTCCTGAGATTGATGGTGCCATCGAACCCATCATTTACGCTGGACGTGAGGGTGCCACCGGACGTAGTGTTCCCCTTGCTGACCGTGTCAACCTCCTTGCCGACCGTGCTATGAAGTGGTCCGCCTTGCGCACTAAGCCCAAGAAGGACAAGAACATTGCCATCACCATCTTCTCCTTCCCACCTGATAAGGGTAATGTTGGTACCGCCGCCTACCTTGATGTCTTCGACTCTATCAAGGCTGTCCTCAAGCAACTCAAGGCTGAGGGATACAATGTCGGTGATGCTCCTGATTCCAAGGAGGCTATTATGGAGGCTGTCCTCAATGATCCTGAGGCAAGAATCAACTCTCCCGAGCTTAATGTTGCCTACCGCATGAACACTGATGAATACTATGAACTCACTCCTTATGCTAAGGATTTGGAGGAGAACTGGGGCCCTGCTCCTGGAAACCTCAATTCTGATGGCCAGAACCTTGTTATTTACGGAAAGCAATTCGGAAATGTCTTCATCGGTGTCCAGCCTTCTTTCGGATACGAGGGAGATCCTATGCGTCTTCTCTTCGCTAAGTCGGCCAGTCCTCACCACGGATTCGCTGCCTACTACACCTATTTGGAAAAGATCTTCAAGGCCGATGCTGTCCTTCACTTCGGAACCCACGGAAGTTTGGAGTTCATGCCTGGAAAGCAAGTCGGTATGTCTGGAACATGCTACCCTGATCGTCTTATCAACTCGCTTCCATCTGCCTACCTCTACGCCGCCAACAACCCATCTGAAGCTACCATCGCCAAGAGGCGTTCCTACTCTGCCACCGTGTCCTACCTCACCCCTCCTGCTGAGAACGCCGGTCTCTACAAGGGTCTCAAGGAATTGAAGGAGTTGATCTCCTCCTACCAGGGACTTCGTGAGAACGAGGGTCGTGGACCAGCCATTATCAACTCCATCGTTTCTACTGCCTGGACTTGCAACCTTGATAAGGATATTTCTGATCTCCCTGACTTGGAGACCTACGATGCCAAGAACGATACGCTTGAACGCCGTGACGACATCGCCGGTAAGGTGTACAGCCAAATCATGCAGATTGAGAGCCGTCTTCTCCCCTGTGGACTTCACACCGTGGGTGTCCCACCAAGTGCCGACGAAGCCGTTGCCACTCTTGTAAACATTGCTCAGCTTGACCGTCCCGATGATGGAATTGAGGGAATCCCTCGTGTTATTGCTGCTTCTATTGGCCGTGATATCAACGACGTCTACAGAGGTAACAACAACGGTGTCCTTGCTGACGTTGAGCTCAATGATAAGATCACTCAAGCGTCTCGTGCAGCTGTACGTGCACTTGTTGGTCAATCTACTGACTCCAATGGCCGCGTGAAGGAGGTGAAGAACTTCTTCGATGAGGTTGGAGGTATGTTCGGAGGTATGTTCGGAATGAAGAAGCCCTGGACTCAGGCTATCATCGATGCTGGTTTCCCTAAGGTCAGTGAAGAGCGTTTGGAACCAGTGCTTGCTTACCTTGAATTCTGCTTGAAGCAAATCGTGAAGGACAACGAGCTCGGTGGTATCATGGAGTTGCTCAACGGACAGTTCCTCATGCCTGCTCCCGGTGGAGATCCTATCCGTAACCCCGATGTCCTTCCTACTGGAAGAAACATGCACGCCCTCGACCCCTCAGCTATCCCAACCCAAGCTGCTGTGGAAGTGGCCGAAGATGTTGTCAGGAAGCTTTTGGAGAAACTCGCTGATGAAAATGACGGCGCCTACCCTGAGAGTATTGCATTCACCTTGTGGGGAACTGATAACATCAAGACCTACGGAGAGTCTTTGGCCCAAGTACTTGCCCTTGTTGGTGTTCGCCCAGTTGCTGATTCCCTTGGACGTGTGAACAAGGTTGAGCTCATTCCTCTTGAGCAACTTGGCCGTCCTCGTATCGACGTTGTTGTGTCTTGCTCTGGAGTCTTCCGTGATTTGTTCATCAACCAAATGAACCTTATGGATCGTGGTATCAAGTTGGCCGCCGAAGCCGATGAGCCACTTGAACAGAACTTCGTCCGCAAGCACGCCATCGAGCAAGCTGAGGAGCTTAACGTGTCTGTCCGTGAGGCCGCCTGCCGTGTCTTCTCTAACTCCGCTGGATCTTACTCTGCCAACGTTGGACTTGCTATTGAGAATGGAGGATGGGAAGACGAAAGTCAGCTTCAGGAACAGTTCCTCACTCGTAAGGGATTTGCTTTCAACGCCGATAAGCCTGGAATGATGGAACAACAAGCTGATCTTTTCAAGTCTGCTTTGAAGACAGTCGATGTTACCTTCCAAAACTTGGACTCGTCCGAGATTTCCATCACTGATGTTTCACACTACTATGATTCCGATCCTACCAAGGTCGTCCAAGGACTTCGTGACGACAAGAGAAAGCCTATGTCATTGATGGCTGATACCACCACTGCCAACGCCCAGGTCCGTACTCTATCTGAGACTGTCCGTCTTGATGCCAGAACTAAGCTTCTCAACCCTAAGTTCTACGAGGGTATGTTGTCCACCGGTTACGAAGGTGTTCGTGAGATCCAGAAGCGTCTTAGAAATACCATGGGTTGGTCTGCCACCGCAGGAGAAGTTGATAACTTCGTCTTCGAGGATGCCAACTCTGTCTTTATTGAGGATGCTGAGATGCAACAGAGGCTTCTCGACACCAACCCCAACGCCTTCCGTGACATGGTTACTACATTCCTTGAGGCTAACGGAAGAGGGTACTGGGAAACTTCCGAGGAGAATATTGAGCGTCTGCAAGAGTTGTACGCTGAGGTAGAAGATCGCATTGAGGGTGTATAAATCCACCTGATGCTTATAGAGTGCTAGAGTATTTTGTACCTTACCCACGAACAGTGGGTTCCCACGAGGACTACTACAACGACAAACATAGTATGTGGGGACGTGCTACTTTTGTCAACAGTTTAGTCATATTAAAATAACGAATTATTCAGAACATATTTCCTTTTCAAATCCATGCATCGCTCTTTTTTGCACTCCTTTGTCTAAGCTAACTCTAATGCGTTCATCAATAATAACTTGATCCACCAAGTGCCCCTCTCACTAATCAATACAACCTGCCTCCTGAGAAAAGAGATCTGCATACTAGAGGAGAGGAGTGCGTGCACCTCAATAAGTCAGTTGTTCAAGGTAGAGAGCTTCTTACCATATCCAACTCTGATTGCTTGTAAGTCTCTTGATTGATTCCTATCTAATCCTTTGCTTTGTTGACAATCCCGAATAGATCCCATTCTTCCGCCCATTCAATGAAAAAGCGTTTATATAAAATTACCCCTAACAGTATCAACACTTGAGAACATACATATGAAGAAGAAAGTAAAAATATACCCAACAAGAAGATAAGTACCGTAGTTCGGGGTTGTCCACTACATTTGGACTTTCCTCTCACACGCACTAACATCTAACATCACAACCATGGCAACAAGCTCTTGTCACCTTGTTGTTAGTGTCCTTTCTGTCGGTACCAAGACGAACAACCTTTTGCCATCGTGAGCAATGATTCCTCCAACCATCTTCGCTAGCAAAGGCGCAGTATCTGTGCTTGCGACCATTCTCTTGCTATCATTAAATGATAACGCTGCTGTTGCCTTCACGGCGCCAACTTCGCGACGCATCACTCCTATCGTCCAAAACCATGTAAAGCTATACTCCGCCGTTGAAGGTAATATCTCCACGCAATCAGAACCAGCTAGCCCATCTATGTCTCTTGTAGAAAACTTCATCATTGAATATCAACAATCTTTAGAAGAGGGAAATAAATGGTCAACTGAGTTCGGTTTCGCAGAGGAAGGGGAGGAGGCACCAGAATCAGCGTTCTACGCTATCTTTCGTGCAATTCGCCACGTTGATGCAAAAACAAACAATACAAATGGCAGCAGTGATGGTGAAAAGCTGCTAGGATTGAGTGGAACACCATTCTACGTCCCTGGATATGTGTTGGCCAAAGCAGAGGGAAAGCATCAGAATGCTTTTTGTGATTTCTTCCACTTCCCACATCTTGCCAAGGCACTTGAAGAGGACTTTCTAGATGCGCAACGTGGCTCCACTAACAACAGAAAAGGTTGGCAAGTTGCTGCAGTATCACAACCCACTGGATCCTCGTTTAACGAGGCAAGAATGACACTGCCACAAGTGAATGCCGCATTAGAAGCTGGCACAGTTATCTTCAACAATATTGGTGCACACATTCCTCGTCTTGCAGGACCAACACTGGCGTCCACTGATGCTCTATCTCTTCCCGGAGCGCTCAATATGTACGTGACGGCGAAAGGTATGCGTACGTCGGCTCCTCCTCATACCGATCGTCAAGACGTTCTAGTCGTACAAATGGAAGGTGCGAAGAGGTGGAGAGTGTTTACTCCACCTACTGATGGAGATGTAAAACCCAATGCAGATCCATTTGCTAGAGGCAAAGGGGAGGATAGCTTGCCTTTGCATACTTTGCTGGAGGGACGTGAAGGAAGGTTGGGTTCAGAGTTGCTAATGGATGTTGTAACCAGGGAAGGTGATGTACTGTACATTCCGGCAGGCTTTCCGCACACAACCGATACTGTTGAAGAATCAAGTGATGCTGATTATGATACATCGATTCATTTGACATTCAATATTGACACTCATGTCTGGGATTTGGATTATTTGGCTGCACGGTCTGCAGCATTACAAAGAAACAAAGCGCAAGATGTGTTGTCGCCACCAAGTGACAACCGCTACACTGGAAGAGTCAATCAACTACCACAACATATTCGCTCTCAATTGATGGATGCTCTACCATTGGAATTGTTGGATATTGTTCCAAGTGATAACCCCGACTTTATGAATGGTGTTGCAAAGCAGCTGGCAACACGTTGTAAGTTGGTGGACGAAGCAACTGGACAAAGCGCTGAGCTTCCAGAATCATCCTATGTCGAGGCACTTGAACGTATTCATTCGTACGGATCCGATATCCTTGAAGTACATAGAGATATGTACCTCGCAGCAGTCGAAGAAGGGCGGCTGAGGAAGGCTGAAGCTGCGATGACTGCTCATCTGAAAAAAGATGACGGCGAAGTTACAATGACACCTGAAAGAATGCAACGGTTAAGCTTGTTTCGGGTGCGTCCATTCTTCGAACAAATCGAGTCTTTGAAGAAAGACTTAAACAACTGGTGCGTTTCGGGAGAATCTATTACTCAGGAGAACTCTGCCTCGGCTCAGTTAGATCCGAATTGGCAATTCACTTCACCACTTAAAGTAGGAGATGAGGTAGAGGCTGACCTCGGTGGAGCCTTCTTTGCTGGGAAGATTGCCCAAGTTACTGGCAGCACTTATAATGTTGTCTTCTTTGACGGCGATCGTGAAAATGGGCTAGAAAGAGACCAAATCAAGCTGCTTAATCCACCAACGCCTGTCGAAGACGACTTTGATACTACGGGCATGACCCCAAAAGAAATCAAGAAGATGAGGAAGAAGTTGGAAAAGAAGAAAAGGAAATAAATAATATACAGTTGATTTGTTAGCAGCTCTTACTCCTTTTGACTTCACATTGCTTCTACAATCCAAATGACTTTAAAGAGTTGATAACATCTATTTTGAATACTATTCCTTACACAGCGATCGGAGGATAAGACAGATGGAGATAAGAGCTCAAGATCACAAATACCACCGCTAAGAGTTCATCAGAAGATAATCTCTCTCCTTCTAGAAAACTCTGCGTCAAACCTGTCATAATCAACCCAGCAATTAGAGCATACCCCTTTCTTGTAGCTCCAGCATACTTGTGAACCAATGCTGTTAACACGCCACCAAGCGCCCTCACAACAACTGGAATTATAGACATAGGTGTCCAGTGCTTGAAGATACCCCCCTCTTCTCTCAATGCCTTTCTTCCATTTTTGGTGGCAAATATGGATATGATAAGACTGATACATGAGTATAATCCAAGCTCCATGGTGTAGAGGTAAGGATTCCGACCCGATCCACCTGCAACTTGCACTCCCTTTTGGGAGAGAGCTCCTGCCAAACCCGAAATACCAGCAGCTCCAAGACAGGGAAGGATCCCCAAAGTTAAGCTCGTCTTTTGATCCTCTTCATCTTTTGCGTCCTTACTTTTGTCATCGCTCTTTCCAAACAAACTTGAAAAGGAAATAGTACCTTGAAACAAAAGAGCCGAAAAGACAAGGATTCCTAAAGCGACAATTTGTACTGGGCTTTGTCTTTTCCCCATCAAAAGGTAACACCAAAGTGCCGCTGATAACGTTTTTGTTTGGTTCAGACCGTTGAATGTAACCGAGTCGGTATGTTGATATCCTAGATAGGTAAGCACTCCCTGTGTTGCATACAATACTGCAGGTAGACCAGCTAAAAGCAGAGACGACTGGAGTGTCCAACCCTTCAGACTCGATGCCACGACATCTTTACCCATACTCAATAGAAACATTGCCGACAACCCCATCTTGCAGATTTCTTCGACCATTGTAATCCCCTTCTTATTGACGCGACTATCAAGAAATTTACGTGTCAGTGGTGGTTGTGCACAATACTGAAAAGCAAGAAGAGCCATTGTACATATGGCTGCCGGTCCGAGCGTATCTTGTGCTGCGCCTCCAAGAAGAGCGATGGGGTTTAGACTATTCAAGGCAGTACTACTGGCTATCCTGGCTGCTGGATTTGGCACCACAGCCGGAAGTGCGTAGGGAGCATTCTTTGTCAGAATCTGAAGTGAGCGGTGACTGTTGGTGAGAGTTCTAACGCCAGCGAATGCTGCCGCTGGTGTGTGGCTACCTAATAGAGTCATGATGTTTGTATTGCGTTGATAGTGCTGCTTATGAGTAGAATGACGCACTAACTTGAAAGATTTGTGAAGATCATGATGGTCGTGATGTCATCTCAGAATGATTTTGAATGGTTGCTTGGTCAACTGATTCCTACGTAAGCAGAGAGCCAGAAATTTCAGGGAAGATTCACAGTCACATAAAATTATTCTTCCAAGCTAATGGCCAATGGCCCTGCTTTGTCATAGTTTGTCATCATAATAGCGGCTGGGCATATCGTACAATGCAGCTATGTCGTTCAATACAAAATCTTCAGCAGCAGCAACACTCAAACCTTGCGTGATATGCAAGGGAGAGTCCTGCTTCGTTATCCCCGGCATCGCTTCGTCACAATGCTTTTGCCTGTTACATTATTACACAACAGGAAAGCACAATGATTACGGCCCCACGAAAAATAATAAGCAAGCAGGACAAAAGAAGAACAAAAAGACCTCTCTGCTTGTAGAATATGAACGCATGAAGAAACAAGTACCAGCAGTACAGGAGTTATTTGCAGAGGCATTCGTAGAGCTGCGGACTGACATTGGGGAAGCGTCGGCTAGGGCATTTCATCAAACAAAACATAATGCTGACGATCCGTTGGCAAGCCTGTTGACAGATGCGCCGTCTTCGTTTCAGTCTATGCCATCGCAAGTGAGAAAATACAATTTCCCTCGGAGTAACAGCAAGAGAAAATCACCTGAATATAGTAAACGAGCTGCAAGAAGTAATGATACAGAAGGGGGATTCATTCGAGAAGCTATTTTACCAGAAAAGCTGCGTAGGTTACAAAATCCAGATATCAACTTAGGTAATATCCCATGCAAGACGCCAGTGCCTACGCAACATAGAAGCGAAACTGACACAATGAATAATCCCTACCGCAAACGAAAGAAGACATCCTCAATATGGCATCAAATCTTGGACTCAAATGATGCCACGAGTAAAGACAATAATAATTCAGACGATAGAAAGCCAAAAGCAAAACGCAATTGGGATGAAATGGAAAAAGAAATGATCGATTCCTTCAATACCAATGCTGCAAGCAAACACTGCACTTCTTGTAAAAGTGCATACATTGAAATTGTTGGGAACAGTACTAGTCGAAATAGTGACATGACCAAAGGTGAAGTGTGGGGAATGAAGGATCGTGGCGAAACAGTTGTAGAACGTTGTCGTTGCTTAAATTGTGGGAGAATTTGGAACGAATATTAGCTTGTATATTATAGATGTATCATTATGGATCATTAACGTATTATAATATGATGTACTGGGAACGAATAAACCATCAAGGGCAGTGACAGTCAACTACTTCCTTACTCTTGCGTTGCAATGCTCTTTAGGTATGCTTCATTATTTGCTGACTTGATTATCAATCATTGGAGTCTCAACGAGATTATTGAGCTAGCCTCAATACTGATCTCATCCTCTCCACATATCTGCATGATTTAATAAGAACTGATGTCTTTCCACCAAAACAATCAATGCAGCCCGTATCCAGTGAAAATAGTGGGACATTTCAAGAATCAGTAGTAATAATAATTGAACAGAAATATTATACACACTAAAATACTGATCAGTTATCCTGCCCAATACGTATTGTAAAGTCAAGTCAGCTAAATACCCTAAGCAACAACCGCAGCTTCCTTATTACCAATTTCGTCCTCAGTACCCAAACACTTGTCGCAAAATCCGTAATAATCCACATGCTCAATCAAATACTTCCTCGTCTTCTCCAAAAGATCAGGTCTCTTCCAAATGCACTCACTCTCCTTATCACGAGGGTCATTCGTTTCCCTCCTCACATATTCTTCAGTTTCATATCGCCTATCTTCGAGATTCTCACTCAAGTAGTCGAGATAGCCACCAAACTGATTCTTGAAGTCGTAGCACTTGACATCAAAGTGCTTCTCGAGGTCATGATTATAACGTTGACCGAGATAAACAAAACACGCACGAACTGATTCAAAGTACTCTTCGTCAGTGGCTGCATCACATGCCAAATCTTGCTTGACGAATTTGCCCGAGTTCTCGGCATAATTACACTGAGACATGAGATGATCAATCGGATCGCGGCATGGGACGTGCATTTCAAATGGAATTTGATGGAATTTGTTATCACCGAATTTTTGAATCCCTATGTAATGGAGTCGTAGAGAGAGGAGAGGGAGGTTAGAATACAACCCATAAATCTCATGTCAGGTGAATTAATGGTGAGGAACAGACCTCAATAATTGAATAAAGTCTTGGATATACTTACACCAGTTATAATTGACCTCATTGCTCACCCAATCACAATCTTCGTACCCAATATCGTCCATCTCCGTCCACCAGACCCGACTGCGACCTTCCGGCGTAGGTGTGCCACCTTTGGCAACAATATTTGCTGCCTTATCATTATCATGAAACGCATCGTAGCTGTAACCTTTGTGGCCACATACTCTCTCAAACTTATTGGCAGCTATCCCATTAATTCTGAATGAAAAAAGTTTGTGAGTGTTTGAGCAGCACAGCAAAAAAACGAGAAATGCGTTGAGCGACTTACGATGTGCCCGCAGTCTTGGCCATGTGAACGTGGCCAAATAGCTTCTTGGCATGACCACCACAATCCTTGAGAGAACGGAGTGAACGTAATTGTCGATGGAAAAAGTCTGAAGATTCAACTTGACCAATTTCACGTCCGAGTTCAAAGACACCGACGCTGTAGATGGCGGCGAAGAGTATGCCTGCGACGATAATACGTTTTGTTTCCGGTTTGTTCTGCATCATGTTGTCTACGCTGGGTGCTACTTCATCTCCCCTATCAATACTTGGCATGGTCAGTGAATGTCCAGGGTCATCGGTCGGTCATCCTTGAGTCGGAGATCTCGGATTTCCTGAGAATGGGAGAGAAGATTATTTCAAAAGAGTGTTACATATATTTTATTCATCTCCCTCACTCTACTTATCTACCTACAATACACCGAAAAGTAGGTAGAGTTGCTCTTCCAAGTGCAAGGTATAACAAATTTATAATGCAAAAAACGACACTGTTGCCAAGCTACCGAATTAGCTCAGTTGGAAGAGCGCCCGGCTTTTAACCGTGTGGTCGTGGGTTCGAGCCCCATATTCGGTGCACTTTCTTTGTTTTTGAACTGTTCTTGCGAACCTTTCCCGTTTTCTGCGGCCAGTTTGTTTTTTGAATTTTGTCATGCACCTTCACCACGCCGCACCATCAACATCAATCAGCGCAAGGCAATGCCAACGGCTCGTTTCTGTTGCCTCTACAAGCTTTGCCTCTACAAGCTGAAATCAACGACGCCATTAGCATCAAGCAAGGAAGACGGTTAACTCTGCTGCTGCTGATTAATTATATAGCCGCCACACTATTATCTTCCGTCGACAATGCCAAGCTATTTCGACATTGACACAATTCTAGCCGAGGAGGAACTCCTTGTCGTCAAACCCTCATTTGACTTTAGCCTCTTGGCCCACTTGGATCCAGATTCCTCTCATCTGCAGCGCCGTTCACGAAAACGCCCTCGTGGAGGTGATGACGATAGTGACGATAATAGTGACAATGACACCGCTGATAACAGTAATGGTGGTCTGCCAGAGGGTACCAAAATTAAAATGCCATTGTGGGCAGTGGAACGTTGGGCATTGCTGGGATTTATTCGTTTCCCGGCATTGCCTAGACATTATGGACGCAAGATGAAGGAACGGCTGGAAGCTGACCCTATTTCGGTTGACTTGAGGTGAGTTTATAGTTGTGCGCACCCATGATGTGTCTCAGTGCACGTGAAACCTATTTGAAATGTCTAATCTTTCAAATGTCATCCATACATTTATATCTTCTCTCTCCCAACAGATCCAAAAATGAACACTACTTCCAAACTGGAATGCTCCTCGTCAATCTCCTCCTCCGCGCTTCTTACGTGGCCCTACGCCATTCCTCCGCCAGTCGTCGATCACGCCAATCTGCCGCCCAAAACGCTCACACCATCGCCATGGAACAATCCGCCCAACAGGCACGAATGCTACAACGATGCCTATTGAGTACAATGATGGGACGACGACTATGCCGTAATTTCGATTGGGCACTAAGTTCATTGGATAGTAATGGGATGGAGGATGATGTTAGTTCCCATGTCAATAAATTGACCGAGTTGGAACGGAATATGTTTGTGAGAGGTGTAGAGGCAAGTGGGGCGGTGGGCCGTTGGAGAGAGTTTGGTTGTTCGAGGATGGGCATTAGTGCAGTTGTGTTGAAGATGCAGCAACGACAGCAACAGCATGGTGTTCAGATGACTGCTGGTGATGGAAAGGAAGAGAAACCAAGTAAGAAGAGGGTGGTTTCTCCATTGGGCGGAGATGCAATGAGGGCATTTTAATGTTGCGGAGGCTAAAGCTGCACATGAATGCTTTAGAGAGCATTAGAAAAGATAGATAGAATATGAAATCTTGGATGAGAAAGAGAGAGAGAAGGAGCCAAGAACAATAGATTGGTCAATGGATTTTTAGAGTGAGAAAACAAATCAATCGTTGCGTCGTGTGTCCAACCTTGAAGGAAGGAGCCTATAGACGCTTATAATGCATTTTTATATGTGTTGCTGCATGATGAGAGGATGAATAGATATCTTCTCCCGTTGAAAGGAAACACTTTTGACGCGTAAATTTGAATAGACAGCATGTTTATGTCGACGCCTAATTACTTTCTCACTCTTTTGTGATGCATGAAGTGAAGATCACCTCCTACGTTCTTTCTTCCCTCCAAATCCCTTCTCATTCTTCTTCTTCTTTCCAGGCGTCGCCGTGTCTGTAGCACCACCATTGCCCTTTTTACTCTCTGCCTCTGCCTGCTTCTTTCGTTGCAGTTCCTTCTTGTGCATGATAATATCTTTCCTCTTTGCTTCATCCGGACGTAACTTCTTCTTATTTGATGTTCCCTTCGATCCCTTGTCTTTCCTATGATAGAAATCCATAGCATCCGTGTCTCCAAGTATATCTCCATCGCCTCCTCCGCCTCCACCACCACCACCTCCAGAACCTCTACCAATAACAAAGTCACCCTCTTCATCTTCTTCCATAATATCAGAAAACTGCTTCTTCGTCATCCGTTTCCGTCCCTGACCAAACATACGCGCTCGGTCCTGCTCTGCCCCCACGAGCATCTGGGACAAATCACCAGTCGAATGTGCATGCTTCATCGTTTTCCCACCAACATTTTCTGTCACAATAAACTTTGGCTTCGTTTTCACACGCAAATGATGTTTCCTGTGAGAGTCACGTAACATAGCCTCTGTCTTGGTCTTGTCTGATCCCCATCCACCAATGTTGTTCTTGTTGTTGCTGCTGCTGTCACTATCAATATTTTTGGCCAACATCTCTGCAAATGATGGAGATTTCTTCATTCCCCACACACTACCACCTGTACTTGTCGCAGTAGAGGGGACTGCCGATGCCATTGTCCAGGCAGTAGAAGTATCCATGGATGGGGTTGACACGAGTGTGGCCGATTCTTCATCACAGCGGTGGATATCCGTGTCTTCGTCGTCAATCATGAATAATGGCTCGTCTGTACCTTCTCCACTATCATCATCATCATCAGCATCTTGTTGGTCATCAACTTCTCTTTCGTTGTTATTCTCCTCGTCATTATCCGAAATGACCTCGAATGATTCTTCCAATACAACATCCTCCTCAGGTTCCTCACTATCAGTACTACTATTACTACTACTACTACTGCTACTTTCATCATCCGATTCATCCTCAACAATCACCTCATGTGCATTATCACTCATGAGTAAATCAGGAGTCGATGCACATCTTCGCAATACACGACGTTTCGTCCGACTTGACAAGTCGCTGTGGATACTTGTATCACCAGGTGTCGACTCGGAAGGATGATTTGTAGTACTACTACGATCTGCAAAATTAGGATGTGTCGTGGACTTATTGTGGTGGGTAGTAGGTGTCGAATAAGAATAGGAGGAAACCTGTCCACTGCTACCGCCAATGGTGGCACTTCGAGGTCTTCCCTTGATCTTGTTGGATTTGATGGAGGTTTCAATGTCGGCGGGTAGGATTACGACATGATCGTTGTTGTTGTTGTCAGTGTTGGTTTTACCTTCACTACCGCTACTGACGGTATTATTGGTGGTATCATCAGCTACCATTTCCCACTCTGGGTTTGGATCAGTAGGTGACAGGGCATTCGGTGGAGGATTGCCCACCTGAGGCCACGCGCTGCTATTTGTAGGAAGGGTGTCGGTGGCCATTTTTGTACTGGTATGTTTTCACAAGTTCAAGTGCAGATCTGTTGACTTCACTTTTAAAAGACTTACGGAACAGTCTTCGTCTTGATAGAGCGACAACAACTTAGCTGCGATCACAAATTATGATCAGCACGGCCAATAATATATTGTAGATTTGGATTTGCAAAGTGCGTATTTATGCTGTGGATGCTAAAGGTGCCGCTGAAGTGAATCTTCTTTGTCCAGGAGGAATGGTCAACAGTGGTTCATGACTGCTGTCGTGATAGTTGAAGTTGTTATGTTGTTGTTGGTTGCGTGATGAGTGATGATGCGAACACTGTTCCTCGTGGCGGGAAAGGTGCATGTCGAATAAGTCCCACTAAAGGTGAATCCCAATAGAGTCGACTCATCATGTTGTCAGCTATGGTACTTTTAGATCATGCTCCCGTATGTGTGACGAAGAAGTAAAGAATTAGAAAAACAAAACAAAGACTTTACAATTATGGTATCAAAAACGACACACATCAGAGTTGTTTACTTCACACGGAACGAGCCCTTACACCAGCCAACAAGTTGAGGATATGTACATTCTCCTCTCACTCCTTTTACAATGTGAAATACCTCACAATCCTTCGGCAATTACAATCCCCATCAACGAGAACATTACCACCTCTCAAAACTTCCCAAAATGTATCCTTGATTGTATTGTTATCAATGACAACAAACTTGTACGTGATCCCTGCATCTAGATCAACAAAGGTCTCATATCCACTGTTAGTGCTGGTCATTGTGCTTGCCTTGCCAGTAGCAATATTGGTAGATCCAATCTTGACCTTCCAAGATACTTGGGTAGGGTCATATGGTGTCTCAATTACAATCTTGACTGTTACTTTGTTGCTTGGCGTTGTCGTGCTAGTGGTGGTTGTTGTAGCTAAATGAAACGAAGTCAATGTATAAGAATGTATACCTACTATCAATATCAGCACAAAATGACAAACCATAATTACTTACTCGTTGTAGTGATTGGAGTTGTTGTTGCTGTAGTAGTAGTAGTAGTAGTGGTGGTGGTGGTTGTTGGAGGCAATTCTGTAGTAGTGGTGGTTGTAGTGAGCGGAGTTGTTGTTGCTGTAGTGGTTGTTGGAGGCAATTCTGTGGTGGTGGTGGTGGTGGTTGTTGGAGGCAATTCTGTAGTGGTGGTGGTTGTTGTTGATGCTGATAGTTGGAGAATAAGGTTAGCAGATGTATACAAAAGTTCAACCATGCAAGAACAGACTCGTCAACAAAAACTTACTTGTACTTGTAGTACTGGTCGAAGTCGTCGTTGGAGGTGGATCGACTGTTACACTCTCGAATACTAAGTTTGGAACCGTACCTACAAATTTCCTCGGAACAATAAAATCATTCCTAGACAAAGCCCTCCCATTAACATCTCCTGAGATAGTCAAGTCAGAGATCTTTCCTTCAAAGTCACCAGTACAGAGGCTGCCAGGATATCTTTCACCTCTGAGAAAGTTATTTGTTCTGGTGGCACCAGCTGTGAAGAATTCTTCGTCAAAAAACATGTTTGTAATGGACATATTCTTGATACTACCAACACAACCATCTGGAGTGAGATGCCTTGAGAAGGCTGCCTTGTTGATCTCAAGCCCCACCGCACAACTGCACGCCGTTTCAACAAAGATATTATGTATACGATAGTTACTCTTTACACTGCTGCTTCCATATACACCTCCGACTACACACTGACCTGACTTGGTTGTTGGCCAGTCATTACTGTATGAAGAATAATACAATACGGAGGATGGACGAAGTTGAGCAATCATACACACGTTGGCAAGTATTAGTAGAGTTCTGGAACGTACCTAGTCATCCAGTTTTGGTTGTGGATCAAGTATATATTTTCCACGGTTGTACCTACATCATCTTGAGTCCATCCCCACCATCCCAAGTTGATTGGCCAACCCAATCCAAGTTGCCAAACTGTAATACGTTCATAATGAGCTCCAGAATCCCAAGGTTTAAGTGCATCATCGACTACACGAACAAACGAATCAGTGACCGTACCATACTTTCCAGCATTTATACCATCTTGACCCCTGTAAGAGAAGCAACAGACATTGATGAATTCTTGCAACGTGATGACGAGTAAAGAAACAATCCAAAAACATCCCACTTACATCTGCCAACTGATCGCCTTCACGAATGATACCTTGGCCCCATCATTCTGACTAGTTGGACAATTCGTAAAGTCTGTATTTTGAGTATCATCCATATTGAAGTCCTGGCAGTGTGCTGGGCGAGCTTTGTAGGGAGGATTCCCATTCTGTAGTTCACCTGCTTCAAACACACCCAATGAATCAGCCGGAGATACTGCTAAAGGTGCCCAATTTGCATTAATGTTTAGCGCATAACCAAACTCTCCACACTCCTTATTTGTATTGACAATAGTTAGGCCAGAAATTTCAATGTTCTTTCCCAAGATATGGATAGCTTGCCTCGAACCATCATCTGATTCTCCTGGTATGTCATACTCTGTGGGCGGATACGCGTTGTCTAAAACACCGTATCCACGGATGAGTACGTTATTGACTTTTTGCTTTGTTTGAATGATACGCGCCTTTACATATGAATTCTGCTCAAAGTATACTTCTGTATCATCCATAACATGGTACACTACATCTTGTCCCCAATCATATGTCTGAGCAGCAGAGAAGTAATATTTACCACCTCCGAGAGTGCGCGCCAATTGACCTCCACCAACATTGTCAAACTGAGTAATTTCCTCTTCGATCAACACAGCATCAGATGGAATAGGATCCATAGGTGGATTCACAAATAACGTCAAAGCATCAAAGTTTTGAGCACGTAGTAGATCCTTCCATAGCTCACTACTTGCAAACTCGACAGAGTATTGTCCCGTATCTGCAATATAGAACGATGCCAGATTGTTCTCAACAGTTGGCATTCCCCATGGCTCAGTTAAACGACTTGGTCGTACATGGAAGTTATCAACACCCACATTCTCTTGCCCTACAACATTTGTAGTAACCTCAACATATAATACTTGGGTAGTTGGTAATGTAATATCAACGAAACTAAGACTACCCCGCTGTCCTACAGTATCTTCACACGCGTTTGGATTGGTAACTGGTTGTGTCTGATATCTGATCGGGTTTGCAACTGGTAGTAGCTCCGTCAAGCAGGATTCACCGACGAAATTTACTACACATGTTTTTACTTCGTAGGGTGAACTTGTAGACTGTGCTTTTAAAACATTACTACCAAAAGTGGCAGCAACGATGAGACGAAGGAGAAGCTGCAAATCGAAGACTGACACAGGCTATTACATGTGTATTGAAGACAACGATGAAAGCATTAAGTTAATTGCTATATCAAGTTGTGANGTATAGTCCAGCTATGTACGTACTTACAGGACGTACATAGATCTGACTATTACAAAGACCATTTCCACAGTTTCTTTTAGGATACTTGAGCGTACTTACTGAATGATGGAGACTATGATGGAGATGACATGACAATGGCATGTGCTTATCTGCTAAGTATCATGCTACATTGTATGCAATAAGTACATCAGAATGATGGCAGGATACGACAAAATGATTATTGTACGATTGCTCTCCTGAACAAATTTGTCCGATTAGGCCTCGGGAAATACAAAACAAATACATTCGTGACTGCCAAATGGATTCCTACAGTTCCAATCGTACGAGTGAGTCACGTGTCTCAAAGTTATCAGGTGACAGTCTCTTGATTTTCTTCAAAAATCTGAAATTATTCTTTATTTTTGCATCTGAGAAATCCCCAAAATAAATGATATTTTTCCCGAGGCCTATGGAGTCTCAGTAAGGATGTATCCGAGTGACAGGAAATCTCAATCCGATCCGGCTCGTGTAAAGAAAGCGCGGGATGGTTTTGCTTCTGAATTCTGGAGGGAAAACTCGCTCGGCCCTCGGCCAACAATGCTGAGCACGAGCAATGCTGCATTAGATTCATGCTGGATGTTGTGTAATCATCATTTCGATCACAGAATAAACTACCTGGCTCCATTCTCATTGCTGCTACTACTACCGCAGTTCTTTCATATCATCTTTGTGTAGACAGTGCATCATCACATACATATCTTGTGTCCTCGTCATCATCATCACAAAACAGCCCCAACAAAGAAACAATCATGGCAAAAGCACGCATAGTCACCCGCGTCAAAGACAAAACCGGCCTAGCCAAATCCAAAAACAAATCCGAATACCTCAAGGCCCTCCGCGAGAAGCACTCTCAGTTCAGCAAAAATCTCAAATATCTCATCTCCACCATCCAATCCAATCATGATGCCATGCAAGCCTACAGTAAATCCAGGTTAGATGTGGCCAAGGCGATCAATGCGCTTACGGTGGACACACCTCTGTTTAAGTGCGGGGGAGATATTCCGATGAGTGCAATTGGAACAACGGACGGTTGTGCCGTTGATGGGGAAAATCCATCGTCTGCCGCTGCCGCCAAGGCTACCAATCGACAAATGAGCAATAGTTCAGCGATTGTGGCACATGATTCTAACCCCACCTCCTTTGCGGCAGTTCATCTTCAACTCCACAAGAAGACGAAGTTATACCATCGAAAGTATGTTGAGCATATTCTCACCTATGCAGCTGATTGGGAACGGATCTTGTCCACTCGTGTGAACAAGCATTTGAAGCATGCCGAGAAGCTTCGTGTGGACTTGGACCACTATCAGAAGAAGGTGGAGGAGTTGAATAAGGACGCGAATAAGACAATGACCAAGGGAAAGTCGGTTTCGGATAAGGGAGTGGATAAGTTGAAGAGGAATGAGCAAAAGTTGGTCAATGCGAGGAGGGAGCATGAACAGTTTGTGAGTGATTTGTGTGGATTTTTGGAGGAGATTATGGAGCGGGGATGGAAGGATTTGCACCCCTTGTTGGTCAAGATGGCTCAATTTGATGTTACTTTGAGTGGTGAGGAGGCTTCCTTGTTGAGTACGCAGATGGTGGCCGTGGTAGGAGAGCTCAAGGCATTGGCGGGGGATCATCCCAATATGAACCCTACGGGACGTCTGAAGGAGTTGGAGACATGGTCATTGGAATCAATCAATAAGACCAATCCAAGAGAAAGTCAGCAGCTGACGATCACTGGGGGAGATGAGTTTGGTGTCATTCAACAAACAAGTTCGGATGAACTGGATGTTGGAGGGGGAGGACTATTTGGGTCTGCCCCAAACAGTCGTCAACCCAGTAACAGTGTGGAAAATCTCAATGGTTCCTACAGAAATGGTTCTGCTGATGCGTTTGATTGGAACGCGGGCGTTGCCCCAGAAGTCAATGCACTAGTTCCTACAACTGCTTCTGCACCCTCATCAGGCTACGGACTACCACCAATCCATCGTCAGGGCAATGGTGTCAGTTCAAATAGCATGATGCCCATGTTGAATACAATGCAGGCGGCAGCCCCCGCTCCAACCTTGGATGATATTTTCGGAGCTGCTCCTGCTCCCGCACCCTCTTCTGGATTCAATCAACCAAATGGAACTGGCATGCCTCCTCCTCCTCCTGTCATGCCTCCGCCACCTCCCCCAGTCATGCCTACGCCACCTCCTCAGTCACCACAGAAGATGGGGACAACCATGCAAATGTACTCTTCCCCCATGGTCAATGCTTCCCCAATGACTCATTCTTCCCCAATGTACAATGCTTCTACCATGACTCAAACTACCACTGTTACTTCTCCCATGCCTCCTACTCTCGGGATGAATCAGATGAGTCTGGGTGGTGGTTCAATGAGTCCTCCAGCGGCGTCAGCAAGTACGAATCCCTTTGATAATCAAGGCCCTCCTCCTGCTGCTCCCGTGAACTTGTTTGGTGATGGAGGCTTTGCTGCGCCCAAACCACCCACCAATCCATTTGAAGTTTAGAGGATATATATTATATGGTGTGTGTGATGGAAAGAAGTAAATGAAATTGTCTATAGCTTAAGTCTTTTCAATTATTAGGAGCAAGCTGTATTATGACGTGTGCGCCCTCTTCTTTGCTCCTGTTTTCTAAATCCACAACAAGTGGCTGATTGCTATGCAGTAAGTTCCTTGTAGACTTCTTCCAGCTTTTCCAAAAACTTGCTGTTTTCCTCAGCAGTTCCGATTGTAACTCGGATGCATTCATCACAGTGCAATTCATTCCCTCTGAAACGCGACACAATGCCTCTGTCCGCAATCTGTGTGGTAAATCGATTAGAGAATGTCGATATAAGTTAGTACAAACGAACGTCAAACACGACATTCATCATAACAAATAATAACCCACCGTCTTGTAGAGATCGTTCGCCTTCTGCTTCACTCGGAACAATAAAAAGTTAGCATCACTAGGATACACTTTTTCAACAAAATCCAACGCAAGCAGCTGTTTCTCCATCGATGCCCTCTGTTCCAAAAGCACACGTATGTTATTCTCTAGCGTAGATGTATTCTTCAAAGCATTCGCAGCCGCATCACTGGTAAGTTTGTTCACGTTGTAAGGTGCCTTGACGTTGTTCATCAACTGAATGACATCTGCAGGTCCAATAGCAAATCCGCATCGAATACCCGCCATCCCAAACGCTTTGGACAATGTTTGAAGAACCACCACATTATCAAACTCGTTGACAAGTGATGTCGCTGTGGGAACTGAGCTGAAATCAACATAAGCTTCATCGACAATCACAATAGCATTCACCGAGGAGGCAATGAGTCGAACATCAGAGAGTGGAATTGATTTGGCGGTTGGATTTCCAGGAGAGCAGATAAAAATAAGTTTGGTCTCCGGGGTCACAGCTTGGAGCATCTGGTAATATTGTTTTCAGTCATCGTTTGTTTATTTGTTGTTGTTGCATGAGTCAGATGTAAGCAGCGTGAGATGTCATGCATATCATGTGTAATATCATCAATGCAGCTACAAAAAAGCTTCAACAACAACTCACCTCGGGAATTTGCAAATTGAAATCTGGAGTCAATGGAACTACCTGAATACCAACGTCATTCACATTGGCACAAACCTTGTACATCCCATACGTTGGCGGAGTAATCATAATCGCATCTCCTGCACCACTGGTGTTTCCAGGAGTGCAAAAGATTCGGATGAGTAAATCAATCGCCTCATCTGATCCAACACCCACAAAGACATTCTTTGGCTGAATTCCACCGTTGTCAGCTGTTTGACCCACCTGAGCGTTGCGGTAATCACACAGCAATCTCTTCAATGTTAGTTGATATGGACAGGGGTACCTCTCCAACTCCATCCCATTATCATATGGGTCTAAACTATTGGTAGGCAAAGATGCAGGACCGAGAGCGTTTTCATTTGCATCAAGTAAGATGCCAGTGGAGTAATCATCACGGGCACAACGGTAGGGCTGCAGAGATAATACGTTAGGGCGTGCAAGTTTGGCAGCACGTCCGGTGGAGGCGGAAGCTTCTTTTTTCTCTTCAGTCATTTCTGATAGTGGAGCTGTATTGTGTTTGATATTGTATTCGGTGTGAGAAGATGTTTTCTTCGATGTATGATTGATAGAACCAATCGTTGTAGGAGATGTTGATGGAGAATTGGACCAGTGTTCCGTAAAACCACGACTGTTAATGACAGCGGCAGATCGGTCGATAGAAAGAAGTAGTAGGACGGGTAAGATTGCAATTCTGAGACACTTGAAAGAAGCAGAGATGTTATGGATGAGCATGTATCGAGATGATTGCACTGATCCTCTAACGTACTTCGCGTTCCTTACAAATGGAAATGGTGTCAAAGCGGGGCAAAGAATATTTATTGTTGCTGTGATAGCACCGCGGCTGCTTTTTGTGTGGACCCGAAGAAGTTGAAGCCGTGATGACGTGACCCGGAGTTGTTTTGACATACTTATTCCTTCGTACCTACCCTAGATACTTGGTGATGAAACGAGACTTGACTCTTGACTCTGACTTGACTCTTCGCCTGGTATGTAGCTAGAGGTACGTACCTACATACGTAGACTCAGCTTACAAGTACTTAAGCTGAGGAGCTCTGAGAGATAAGCATCTCCAACTTGCTTTGGAGATCCTGCAAGCAGCAGGAGGCAAAAGACAGCTCTGGACTAATATTATTCCATGGGATAGCTTCAATTTGAAGCTCTTGAAGTGTAGAGAGTACTCAGTTGTCTTGCAAGGTGAAGCAACTCATAACAGAGTCCAGAAATAATTCTATTACCTCAGTCTACTTTATCGAAGCATAGTACGTATTGCATTCTTCACAGTCTCAGTCATGCCTTCCGCTTCCACCTCGCGTGCAATCTTTTCGCACCTCCCTTCCTTCAAGATGAACATGGTAATCGAGAATCTCTTTTCCCCCAAGGCTGTATACTCTCTCATCCAGTCCATTTTCTCATCAGTCAAAACTGTCATCTTATCTGCACCAGAATCCTCGCTAAAGTTCTTCTTGACAAATCTACGATTCTCAGCAGGAGTATCTGTATTGATTACAACACACTTGGCAAGCAAGTCGGCACTCAAAGCACCAATTAATCTCTTCATTGCTGTTCGTAACTCCACGCTCTTTGGTCTCGGATCAGTCACAACAATCATGAAGTCAGATGAACTTGCACTCTTTGACCCTTCCCACGGCAAAAGACGTTTCATACCACCTTGACCTAATGGTTCTCCATTTTCAATATTGAGAAGTTCCGTAAATGGAGCCGAAGGTGCCGGATCCCCTTCGTAGAGGCGTGAAATGCCCCTGAAGACTGCATCTGCATTTTCATTCTCCTGCTCTACCGTCAAATAATATCCATCTCCTAAATCACCATTCGACGAAGTCATAGAGTTTTCCAACATGTCTGCAAATCGTTTTCGATCATTGCGTAATTTAATTTCTTTATCTGACAATTGTGCGTTCGGTGGTGAGGTGTTATCTTCTGCTGCCGAGACTGTTCCTCCATCACCAGCTTCACCTCGTTCACGCAGACGCTTTGCTTCTGCCATTTTGGCTGCTAAATCTTTTTGTTTGTTGAATTTGTTTCGTTTATTCATTGCTTGGAGTGACGAAGTCTTAGCAGTACCTGTGCCACTGCCACGAGTAAGATGTGCTATGGCTGGAGATGTGAATGCGAACGAGCTGGGCGATAATGATGCGGCAATTACCATTATGGCTGCTGCTGCAGCTGAGTACCTCGTCATGATGATGATGATGCTCCTTCAGTATTATTTTTGAGCTACAAACTATCTTGGATCTTACACTGTATCGATACTGGATAGGAGAGAGAGATTCACATGTTTGACCCCAGGCAGGAGCCAGCGCAGTGACAATAGTGTCATCAGCAAAACCGTTTGGGGATATAAACCGGTCGATAGGAATTCAGTATGTCTCAACGTGAAAGCATTGTTCGTGCTCCTGGCCTCAAAATCTCCTCAAAATCCCCTCGCTCCCCCTCGGTCCTTTTGGATTTGGGATAACGGCGATAAGTAGCTAATACCTTGTTCAACGCAGCATCGATAGCACAAGCAGAACCACTGCCTTTAGCAAGGGCTATTCACTATTTTTAGGGCTGACTGCGTAGGTGAAGGTCAACAGAAAGTCTTGCGGAGGTACAATTATTTTGCACATAAGATATCATTTTGCTTGACCTATCTTGACGCTCAAGAAGTATTGCTATAACGAAAATCGACGGCACCACCAACAACAATCCAATCATCGATCAATTAGATATATCCACTGGAAGAAAAACAAAAAACAAAAATATACACCTACAAATAAATTCATACGAACATAAAAAATCAAAATAGACAATCATCATGGCACCCAGAAAAGACGGGACAGCCCGCGAAGCCGGAGCCATCTCCCTCTCCCAAGTGTCCACCAACTTTGGTCATTCCTCTGTTCGGCTGCGCAGAATAAAGAAATTACAATTTGGTGTGATTAATCCGGAAGAGTTGAAGCAATATTCGGTGACGCAGGCGATTACGGTGAATGGACGGAAGATTCCGGCGGGGGTGACTAGATATGAGGTGGGTAATATATTTTATTATTTGATTGGGGAGAGTATTTATATCTGAATGCTTTCCTTTTATTTGCTGTCCCGTCGTTCTAATTCGTATATTTCTCTCTAAATCCCACGACAAAAGACCTATGTAGCAGGGCAACCCGTCTACGGAGGTGTCAACGATCCCCGTCTTGGTGATCTTCACGACAAATCTGATCCTGGATATTTCGGTCACATCGAGTTGGCCCGTCCAGTATACCACTACGGATTCCTTGACACGACACTCAAGGCATTGCGCTGTGTCTGTTTTCATTGCAGCCGTATTACAATGGAAGAGGGGGAGTACAAGTTTTCGAGGGCGAGAATGATTAAGAATAGGAAGAGGAGGTTGGATGCCATGCATCATCTTATCCGTCCTAAAAAGAAGTGTGACCACTGTAATGGATACCAACCTAAATACACCAAGGTGGGACTGCATGTGGAAATTGAGTATGCGGATGAAATGGAACGTATTGCGGGCAGCAGTGGGGACAAGAAGGAGTTCTTGAGCGCTCAAAAGGCCGTCGATATCTTGTAAGCAAACAATTGTTTGATTTGTTCACTTGCTATTTATGTTTGATTGAGAAATCTTATTTTGGATATCAATTTCTTATCTTTGCCTCACAGCAAAAAGATGAGGGATGAAGATATTAAAGCGCTTGGGCTTGACGTAACGTGGGCGAGGCCAGAGTGGATGTGCATCTCTGTCATGCCCGTTCCTCCCCTTCACGTGCGCCCCTCTGTGGTTATGGGGGGCGGAGCCATGTCGTCTGAAGATGACTTGACACATCAGCTTGTCAACATTGTCAAATGCAACATTGCTCTCAAAACTGCCATCAAGAATGGTGAACCTAACATTATCGTTGAGCAGTTTGAGCAAGCGCTGCAACACAACTGCGCTGCATTCATGAATAACGAGTTGAATGGGATGCCACAAGTGACGCAACGTAGTGGTCGACCCCTGAAAACATTGAGTCAAAGGCTTAAGGCCAAAGAAGGGCGTATTCGTGGTAACTTGATGGGAAAGCGTGTGGATTTTTCCGCACGTACTGTGATTACCGCCGATCCCAACTTGGGAATTCACCAAGTTGGAGTACCCAGGAGTGTTGCTATGAATTTAACTGTCCCAACACGTGTTACACCCTTCAATATTCATGAGCTAAGTGCCCTGGTTGCGAATGGACCTACGGAACACCCCGGAGCAAAGCACATTATTCGCAGTGATGGATTGCGTATCGACTTGCGTTACGTGAAAAACAAAAGTGACTTGCTGTTGGCGAATGGATGGGTTGTGGAGCGTCACCTTAGAGATGGGGATATTGTGTTGTTCAATCGTCAGCCGAGTCTTCACAAAATGTCAATTATGGGGCACATGGCGAAGGTCTTGGACTGGAGTACATTCCGTTTGAATCTAAGTTGTACCTCACCGTATAACGCCGATTTTGATGGAGATGAGATGAACTTGCACGTTCCACAGAGCCTACCTGCACGTGCAGAGGCAGAGTTAATGATGCACAGCCCTCGTGTGATCGTGAGTGGACAGTCCAATCGTCCAGTGATGGGAATTGTCCAAGATTCCTTGTTGGCCGTGCAGAAGATGACCAAGCGTGATGTCTTCATAAAGAAGGACGTGATGATGAATTTATTGATGTGGGTTCAAGATTGGGACGGGCGGATCCCTCCTCCCACAATATACAAACCCGAGGAGTTGTGGACAGGGAAGCAGATTATGTCAATGATTCTTCCAAAGATCAACCTCAAAGGCAAAGCTAACAATGGCGGACCTAAACCTGATACATTCAATGTCTACGATAACCAAGTGACGGTGATGGAGGGAGAGCTGGTCGAAGGAACTATTGATAAGAAGACTATTGGATCTGGAATGGGCGGTCTTATTCACACAGCATGGTTGGATGTAGGACACGAGGATACAGCGCGCTTCATGAATCAAGTGCAGGTCGTTATAAATTACTGGGTCCTGCAAAACAGCTTCAGTATTGGAGTCTGTGATGCAATTGCCGACTTTGCCACGATGGAGCAAATTGCAAGCACTATCAACAAAGCTAAAATGCAAGTGAACGATCTTGTGCGTCAAGGTCAACGTGGAGAGCTAGAGACTCAGCCTGGCCGAACAATGATTGAGTCGTTTGAACAATTTGTCAACAAGGTGCTGAACACTGCTCGTGATCATGCTGGTAAATCTGCCCAATCCAGTTTGGACGAAACCAATAGTGTCAAGGCAATGGTCACTGCGGGTTCGAAGGGATCTTTCATTAACATCTCTCAAATCATTGCTTGCGTTGGACAACAGAACGTGGAAGGAAATCGAATTCCTTACGGATTTAAACGAAGGACTTTGCCTCATTTCTACAAAGACGACTTGGGTCCGGAATCTCGTGGCTTTGTTGAGAACTCGTATCTCAGTGGACTTACTCCTCAAGAGTTTTTCTTTCACGCGATGGGTGGTCGTGAAGGTCTTATTGATACCGCCTGTAAGACGGCCGAGACTGGATATATCCAGCGTCGTCTTGTGAAGGCAATGGAGACTGTCATGGCAAGGTATGACGGTACGTTGCGTACCTCAGGTGGTCAAATTGTTCAGTTCCTTTATGGAGAGGATGGTATGGATGCTGTCTGGATTGAACGTCAATCATTTGAATCTCTCACACTGAACAAGTCTGAGTTTGAAGAGCGATACCTTCTACAATCAGACGACCCAGACTTTGGTTACGATGATCAGAAAATTCCCTTCCTTGGGCAAGACATCATTGAAGACTGTCGTCATAACCCTGAAGTACAGCAGATGCTTGATCGTGAGATTGATGCACTTAAGGAAGACCAGCGTATCCTTCGTATTGTTATGGCAAATCGTGAAGCGGGTAGGGAGGCTGATGTGAACTCCTACGCCCCAGGAAACGTCAAGCGTGTGATTCAGAATGCTCTCCGGCAATTCCAAATCGACAAGGGCCTTCCCTCAGACTTGCATCCTAAAGACGTGGTTGAAAAAGTGGAGGCCATGATGAGTCGCCTTGTTGTAGTCGTTGGAGATGATGTGTTGAGTGTAGAAGCACAAAGCAATGCGACGACGTTATATCGCATTCTGATTCGAAGTTACCTTGCGAGTAAGCGTGTCCTCAAAGAATACCGTTTGAGCGAAGCTGCCTTGAATTGGGTATTGGGAGAGATCGAGACACGTTTTCATCATGCCAAGGTTAGTCCGGGAGAAATGGCAGGTGTGCTTGCTGCTCAAAGTATTGGAGAACCCGCCACCCAGATGACACTCAACACATTCCACTATGCTGGTGTGTCAGCAAAGAACGTTACATTGGGTGTGCCTCGTCTGAAGGAAATTATCAATGTTGCCAAAACTGTCAAGACACCTGGCCTGACAATTTATCTGCAAGACCACGTAAGTGGTGACGCTGATGTAGCAAAGTTGGTGCACTCGATGATTGAGTACACTGTCCTTGGCGACGTGACTAAGTTGACTGAAATCTACTACGACCCTGACCCTGTCAACACTATTGTGTCAAAGGATCGCGAGTTTGTGAAGGATTACTATGAGATGGGCGAAGAGACTGAAGACTTCCTTCAGCGGCTATCGCCTTGGGTACTTCGCATTGAATTGAACCAAGTTGTCATGGTCGACAAAAAGATCAAAATGAATGAAATCGCTGCTGAAATCGCCAATGAATACGGCAGTGATTTGAATGTCATTGTGTCGGATGATAACGCTGATGACTTGGTAGCTCGAATTCGTCTAGTGAATGACATGCCTATGATTCAGGGTATGGACGAAGATGGTAATCCCATAATGGCTGATGAAGACGCTGAGCTTGGCCACGAAGACGATGTGTTCATGAAGCAAGTTGAGAAGAGCATGCTCAAGACACTCAAACTCCGCGGAGTTGAAGACGTCAAGAAAGTCTTTATGCGAGGAGGTGCAAAGAAGACTACATGGGACGATGAAAAAGGATTTGGAATCATTGACGAGTGGGTTCTTGAGACGGATGGGACAAATCTCATGTCTGTCTTAGGTGTTGACTATGTTGATGCCACAAGAACTATTTCAAATGACATTGTTGAAGTCTTTATGGTACTTGGAATTGAAGGAGTCCGTGGTGCCATTCTTAGTGAGCTTCGTAACGTCATTTCATTCGATGGGTCATATGTCAACTATCGCCATCTTGCATGTCTTGTAGATGTGATGACAATGCATGGACACTTGATGGCAGTAGATCGCCACGGAATTAATCGTGTAGAATCTGGTCCATTGCTGCGATGCTCGTTTGAAGAAACAGTAGATATGCTCAACGATGCAGCTATGTTTGCCGAAGAAGAAGTTCTTAAGGGTGTTACTGAAAACATTATGATGGGGCAGCTCGCTCGAGTCGGAACCGGAGATATGGATCTATTGCTGGACGAGCAAAAGGTTGTGCGAGAGGCCATCGAGGTGGTAGTCGATGGGTTTGAAGGTGACAAAGACCTCGGCCTTGCTGGAGGCATTGGCATGCCTACACCTTATGCATCCACTCCCTTCGCATCAAGCCCAAGTATGAGTATGGCGGATATGGGAGCTGGTGCCTTCAGTCCTGCGGTGGGAGGATTCAGCCCCGCTGTCGGTGGATTCAGTCCGTCATACAGTCCATCTTACAATCCTACTAGCGGTAGTTACGGTTCTGGTGGAGATTTCGGCTCCGCCAGTCCTGCTTATTCTCCCACAAGTCCGGCCTATTCACCAACGAGCCCAGCGTATTCGCCTACAAGTCCGGCATACTCTCCAACCAGTCCTGCTTATTCTCCCACCAGTCCGGCCTATTCACCAACGAGCCCAGCGTATTCACCAACCAGTCCTGCTTATTCGCCTACAAGTCCGGCGTATTCACCAACCAGTCCTGCGTACTCACCTACAAGCCCGGCTTACTCTCCCACTAGTCCTGCTTATTCACCAACCAGTCCAGCATATTCACCTACGAGCCCTGCGTATTCGCCTACTAGTCCAGCGTATTCACCAACCAGCCCTGCGTACTCACCTACAAGCCCTGCCTATTCACCAACGAGTCCAGCTTATTCCCCAACCAGTCCGGCATATTCACCTACAAGCCCAGCGTATTCGCCTACAAGTCCTGCTTATTCACCAACCAGCCCTGCGTATTCTCCCACTAGCCCGGCATACTCTCCCACTAGTCCTGCTTATTCACCAACGAGTCCGGCTTACTCACCGACTAGTCCAGCGTATTCGCCAACCAGTCCGGCATATTCACCAACTAGCCCTGCATACTCGCCAACCAGTCCAGCATACAGCCCTGGGGAACCCGAAGAAAAAGAGAACAGTTGATAGAACGAAGTTGGGTTCATTGTAATGTTTGGGGATGGGTAATCTATCTGGTTGTAACTTGAAATAACTCTAAACTTTACGGACGTCGACTTAAGTATAAACCAAGAACATGATTTGAGACAGAATACGCACACTTGCCATGTATGATTACGCATTATTCCATATTACTCCTAGTAGCTTGATTTGCAGGCGTCGACGTACATGAAGGGAAAAGATGCCATCAAACGAAACTGAAGAGACCTCCTCCACCGAAAACACAGAAAAGACAAATTGAAATCAAAGCGATACATAAACCTAAGAAGAACACACCAGAATACATTAATACTAATAAAGATCCTTAATAGTGGATGTTATCAATAAAGACCCCTAATAGTGGATGTTATCATCAACACATATGGTAACTCTGAACACATTTTCCCCGATAGATTACAAGTGCTCTTCATAGTTACAATCCCGAAAGTTCCAAGAAGAGAAAGAATAGTAGGTACTTTATTGCTCTTTGTCACCCACCTCAATCCACTCTTTCTCCTTGTCCTCCTTCGTTGGCTCCGCCACCACCTTCTCCTCTTCTTTCTTGGTCAACTCAGCAATCTTCGCTCCCACAACCCCCTTGGCATGAATCAAAGACTCTGACACTTTGTACTCTCCATCAATTTCCTTGACCTTACCTGAGGCAATTGCCAAATAGGGCCCCACAAAGCCCCCGATCATTGACAAGTAGGCATCAGCCTGTTTTTCAAACTCACAGTCATAGGTCTTGACAGGCTTGGCTTGCAATTCGGTTTTGATGCTGTCGTCATCGGAGGAGGTTTGTGTGATAGGTGCCATTTTGTTGCAGAGATTGATAATAAGTTGATGTTTTTAGTGGATAAATGTGTGATGGATGTTGGGGTAGATTGATATTATGAGGAGGTTGGCAAGCCACAAAGCGTAGGCGACATCGTTGTGAGAGCATGGGTAAATAAATGTGAGAGTTGTTTTTTTTTCGAGAGCATCCATCCGAGTGAGCGGCTAAGTATTTACTGATTCCTTCGTATGTAAAAATTTTTAAAGACATTTCGTGGTTCAAAGATAGTCGCACTTGAACCGGCACCGGACCAAAAAGACAGGATTTGGCATTCGTTTTCAGCATTGGCAAAAGGTGGCGACTGGAGATTACTAGATATTGATCTGCACTCTGCACATGCACTGATAATACACTAGTATATAATAATAATGACAACTTTAGACACCGACAAAGCGGACAATCCGATCATCGCATTCCCAGTGACTGAAGATTGGGACGAAGATGACTTTGGTGGTGGCGATACTGCTAACGAGGAGCTACATGCACAATTAGAAATTATTATGAACGATACTAAAGACGACGCAGTGCAACGAGAAGAGGAGGATTCTTTCTTGCCTGAAGTTACTACTGATCATAGCGGAGACATCCTGTCCACGCAACAACAACAGTTTCTATCTTCATCAGAGGAGTATTTCACCGCTGAAGAATCACCGAGTAAAGCGGGGGGAACGGCGAATAGCAAAGGAGCTGAGAGTGCAGACAACAGCAAAAATAGCATTGCTTGTGTCGATGATAACACCGCTACAACCAATGCTACATCTGCCAAATTATTGACAAATAATGCTCTATCGGAAAAGAGACGCCAACGAAGAGAACGGCGTCAGACGAAACCTGAGGGACACCCGCAGCCGACGCAGCTACGTCGACAACAGCAATCACCAAGGGAACAGCCGCAGCAACAGAATGAGCCCTCGGTGGAAACTGCCGAGGCGGTTGTAACCGGGTCAACAACAACATCACCACATTTATCACGTAGGCAAAGAATGGTTGAACGTGTCGCCCAAGGAAAAGTTCAGTTGAAAGTTACACCAAAGTCAGTAGTTACGACTACTTCCAAAAATGACCATGAAATCACTGCTCCACCACCCATCAGGACAAGTCCTCCGGTAACAACAACTCCTCAAACTCCAAATCCTCATTTATTAATTGACACTTCCAATGGAAAGGTGGAATTACTCATTGGTGATGAGGAGATACAACAAGCGAAGGCTCATATGAATGGTGATGGGACATTGGTTATACCATCGTTTCTCGAAGAGCCTTCCTTATTAGTTTCGGAAAATAATAACAACGATTCATTGAGTTTGGAGGATGAGACTCACGTGGATAAAAATGAGGCACGTCGACAGAGAAGGATGGTGCGTAATAATAACAACAACAACAATACGAGTAATGAGAAAGAAGAAAAGAGTACGTTGGAGTTACTTGTTATGGCGGAAGAGGCTCTTGGAAGTGGAAATGATGATGATGGTGGTGATGATAATGATGATCATCAAGAAGTGGCTGCAAAAGAGAAAGAGGTGGACAAGACGACTCCCCTTGTGATGACAAAGATTGATACCCACTTGAAATCGCTACCTCGTTCAGCAACTGATGATGATGACGACGAAGAAGAAGTTGATCCTATTATAGCAGATAGAATCGCAAGAGCACTTGATGATGCAAGGGTGAAAAGGGAGGGCGAAAAGGACAGGGCAACTATTGAGAGTAACGAGCTATTTGCTGTAGGACCCAACTCGAAAGACGTGATCAATGAGGATGAAGCAAGATTAATGTTTCCTACACAAAATGCAATGGAGATATCTGTGAAAGAAGAAGAATCAGTAGAACCTTCGGCATCAATTTCACCAGAGGCAGCCTGGGACACTGACGGGATAGCAACGCTACGTAAAGCTTTGGATGAAAGCAGGGCCCACAACAGTAGGATTGTTAAAGCTGCTGATGGGAAGCCATTACTGCAGCTTGAGACTGCCTTCTCTGATGATAATGGCAACGAGAGTATTGAGGCTGCATCAGCATCATCAAAACTCATGTCACAGAAGGAGCGCATTGCAATGTATACTAGTGGGGAGGGGTTTGGAGTGGGGGATGATTCATCAGTTGAAAATGACGACTTGGAAGAAGGCAAGTTTACGAGTATTGCTGACGACACAGATGACGATGATGAATTAGAAGCAATTGGCTACGAAGACTTGACCAATAATGTGGACGATGCCGATGGTGATGATATCGACGAAAGCATTAACGACGGGCTTGATCAAAGTGAGGTAGGCAAGGTTAATAGCGTCAACGTGCCGACATTTTCAGTCGAAGCGTTCGAGGCCTCGAAGGAACGCGCTCAACGTTGGAGTAGAAACCCAGATGCCGTATCAGATATTGACGACGAGTCAGACATCGATCCACCAAGACAAAGTGACGTCAAAACAATAGCCAGCGACATGAAAGAAAGCTCTGCGGTAATGATGAAGATTCCTCCTCCGCCACCAGAAAAGTTGCAGCAATGGATGGAAAGTAAAGGCATGAAAAGCACTCCAACATTGACATCGAAAAACTTGAAGGAGGTTGAGTTGTCACCTCCCACTCCTAGGCCACATACATTAATGGAAGGAGAAATCAAATTGAATACCTGTCCGTACAAAATCACTACTCCAAAGTCGCCAACAAAAAAGAAGCCAAACACAATAATTGAAGAACTCGATCTCAAAAGCCACAAAAAGATGGCAGAAAAGATCGCGTTTGCAAGTTCAAAGGCAGCAAAAACGTTCGAGGAAGAATACTTGCACGGGAATCTACAAGAAGTCCAACGCCCCAATGATTCGCCCCCAAAACAATCTCCAGCATCTCCTGAACGAAATGTGTTAATGCCAACAGTAGGGGAGCTAGTTGGTGGTGCGTTTAGTCCGTGGAAGATACCGGAGCGTGACGATGATAGCAACATTTCCCTGAATCGAGCCTTTTCGGATTTTGAAAGCTTCTCTAATGCAACGGCATCAGCTTTGCGTGCCATGAGTAGAAGTGAGCAAGGGAAGAACAACTCCCCGGAGAAGCCTGAAGAATCTTTCGAAGTGAGCATTCAAATAGATAATGCCATTGATGAAGACGAGGAGGGTGTACTGACTGAAGTTCTCCAGTGGCTGTTTGACGAAGTTCTACCCCCTACTTCATCAATTGCTGCAGCATTTTCTGCTTTTGACTTGAACATATCTACAACGGTCCAGGCAGATCGGGTTCGGGCCATATCAAATGACGACGAAAGCTTCAATACGATTTGCGAGTATGTCACGTCTGCTGTAATGAGCCAGTATGGTCACAAGATAGACAAATATGAGCAAGCCAAGGATTTCAGTGTGACAGGCATCAAACCATTTGTGATTCCACTATCAATAGAGAGTAAACCCAAAGCAGAGGTTTTGGCTACAAGCTTTATGAGCTTCTTACAGCAGGTGTCTAATCTTGCTGAGAAACCTCTACCATGGGGCGAGGCCAATCCGTTGCTAGATTCAGTTATGAACAATCTCAGCACAGCGCAACTTCGTAGCAAGAAACAACGGAAGACAATGCAAGATTTGGTATTTCCAGACGAAAAAAGCGTCATCGTTATTTTTCAATACCTACGTGAAGTTTGTGGTCATTATTCAAGTACGCAGAGAAAGCAAGAAAAAGGTCACAACAGAAGCTTGTCGCCAGAATTCATTCACGGTTTTACTATCGATGTACCACAGAATGCAGAAACGGGTATCTCAACTGTGCGACGAAGCAACCAACGGAGGCGTCATATCAAAGCGCCAGCTAAGCCGAAAAATCCCCTGAACAAGGAGTCACTGAGCAAACTGAATAATTTGAATCTCATCTTTCCCAAAACAAGCCCAAGTCCATTTGAGACGGCAGTTTGGAACGACCCGAGTATCATTTTGTCCGTTTTATCATTTGTTGGAAATCCCGTGACTGTTTGTGTCTTCAAACGTCTCAATGTTTTCTGTAACAGAGTTGTATGCGAGAATGAGCATGTGTTAATGAGGGATGCAGTTAGACTTGGAGGTATGAGTAAATATGTTAGACCGTCATTCTGGCTGTGGGTATCCGAGAAAAGTCAGCCTGAAGATCCTATACCTCTCATACCTCAACGCCAAGGATTAGGATTGCGTGGTTCACCTAAACAAACACAACAGTACCGAGGGCGAGACTTCGTGGTATTGAAAGATCTGGGAGCAGCAGGAAAGTGGCATCCCATCATCGAGAGAGACGTAACTCGGGCTTTTGGCAACATGCCTCCTCACAAAACAGGTGCACGTTATAGGCAAGATTCCATCGTACGTGCGCTTGTTACCTTCGGGAGAGAGGAGCTAATTAAAAGCAGCCGAAGCTACCAAGCGAAAGCAATGGACAGGCTTCCAGAAGGATCACAAGCGAAGCATTTCAAATTATCATCTCGCCTGGATCACAGACAAGATGAATGCTGCGACTCAAGTGATGGAAGTTTGACACCCACAGATACAGTGAGTGACTGGGGGGGCATTTCGCCAGTAGCCAGTTATGCTAGTGAGGACCGCACTGCCGGGAATGTCGATGACCCCAAAGTCCAAATAGTGTCTTACGAAAGTATGGACGGAAACTCCAAATCGAAGCTCAGCACTGCAAAGTCAGACATAAGTGATCCAGTATTGTGTGGAAATGCCCTTACTAACGAAATGAAGGTCGATATGCAGAAAAAGCTCCGATCTATTCTTCACGCACTTGCTGCAAGACATCAGGGGGTGGGGTATTGTCAAGGAATGGATTATATCGTTGCTCATTTACTTCGAGTCCTCCAAGATACAATTTTACTCCGTATTATAAAAACAGAAGATTGGCAGACAATGCCAAATGATATGCTGCGAAAGAGAATGAATGAGATCAACTCAAATACTGAAATAGTGGAAGAAGTTGTATTCCAGGTTATGGACACTTTCTTCACAACATACAATTTGCAGCACATGTATTGGCCAGAGCTGAGGTGCCTCAAAACTTGTTGCAGGGTCTTTGAGATTCTCATTCGGCAGAAACTCCCTGTGCTGGCAGATCATTTCGAGCACCATGACTTGAATGTAGGTCTCTTTGCGTTAGGATGGTTTCAGACGCTTTTCCTCTACTTGCCTTCAATGCCATCAGCAACGGTTTGCCATATGTGGGATATCTGGCTTGTTGAGCGAAGTTTCAAAATCTTCTTCCGTGTTGGCACAGCCATCTTGTTTTTGTCCCAGCCAACCTTGCTCAACCACGACCTGGAAGGGATGATGACATATCTGAACACATTTCCCGACGCCACACTTTTACGTGCTGATATCTTGATCCCTTGTGCTTTACAAATCAAGATTACCAATAAAATGTTGGTGGAAATTGAGATGGAGGCTATTGATTTCCTCAATCAAACACAGGGAATACCACCGGCAATGCGATGATGAAAAGTTGTCCTATCAGTCTTACAGTAGAAAGGCAAAATAAGACTCCTATGCAATTTTAATTTAATAGAAACGCAGATGAATTCAGTCGACTAGCATTCTATTGTCTTAGTAGCAGCCATCTACTTTTTCTCTGATGTCCAGCTTGGCGTCTGCGCATGATTCTTCCACTGCTTCTTTCGGGCAGGATGTCCTCAGCTCCTCCATCGACTCCATGTACTGCTCTTTCTTGATGTTTTGAGCTCGCTTCAGAATCGATTTATACACCTGTATCTCATTGCAGAGCGTCTCACACAGGACAACCTTGGCAGTATCACTGAGATAGACCTCCTCTGGTTTCTTTTCATGTGCATTATTCACTGGGACCATCTCCTTCGTAAAATCTGCGTCCCCTCCTAATAGGGTTTCAACTGAGTTCCAGTCATCAACGATGTGTTCGTTGCGGATGACGACAATGTTTGCATTTGGTGACACCAACTCGTAGTAATATTGGTAGTTATAATACCAATGTACCAAGCTATTCTCGCCCCCCAACAAAGCTTCCTTTGCTATTGATTGACATTCTTTTGTTGTGTTATGACTATCTTTGACCAACCCTCTCTCAGCAAAATCATTCAGTGTCCAAAAGTCGCAATCAACATATATCTCCTTATCCTTGAAACCTTTATCTCTGGACCACCCCTTTGCTTGCTTCTCTAACAGTTTTTGTTTGCCGTAATTAAAAGCACTCAGAGCGCGAGCAAGAGGGTCGCGGACAACGAACAGATTGTACGCTACTTCATCAGAACAATCGTGTACGCATCGATGGGAAGCATGAGCTGCACTAGCTGCCAAAAGGCTTGTGACAGTCTGGTTGTTGGTGTCGCAATGAAGTGAAAATCCCAATAGGCATCCAATGGTCGACCCTCCAGCTTTTCCGACATGCATAAAGCATGTCTGTTTGTCAGGGGTAATGTACTTGTTCAATGGGAATCGCTTCGCTGTCCAATACGGAATTTCGGATTTTGGCCATGCTTTGTGGAAAACAGAATCAGCATAAAAGTAGTGTTTGTTTCCTCCCTTCGCTACAAACCGAGATAGACCCTTCTTCAAATACTCTGCAAAGGAGGAGTCAAATAGTGGCGTCGTGTCTTTTGCATCGGTTTGTTCATTTGCATCTGCCAAGTCGACACTAAATGTAGCGGCCTTTCTTAGATCATCCTCAGCACCTGCGTTTGATATCCCCAGAGTTTGCGTTATTTCTGATAATTTGATGGAAGCTAGTGCCAATGCAATTACAGCGCAGCAGAAGAGCACCTTGCTACGATTGGCATTCCCTCCTCCTTCTTTTCGTCGATATCGACAGTCACTATTTGGCAGCATAATCTGCAGATCTGAGAGAAATTGTTGCTTCTGCCGGCTTTTAAAGACCTTTCGTGATAACAACGTTATCTCTGTGTAGAATAAAGCAGTACAACTCGGCCAATATACTATCGGCCTTGTCGCGTAACCATCACAGTAATACTCACAAAAGAGTTGGAGTTGATGATCGGCGCGGAATCTTGTGGATCATAGGAACTTCATGAGAAACTGGGTGAGTCCTCTGGGGATTGTCAAGGCGAGATGAAGACGGTTACGAGAAATTCGCACGGTTGAAACCAGACGACCGGTCTTACGTCATCCTTACCTTTTCTCTGCTTCTTTGAAGCTGTTCAGTTTGCATTTTTGTCACAAAACCACGTCGATTTTTCTTGATCTCTCTTTTAAGCTACTTACCTAGCATCACGATGAATTCGCGACCATAGTTTGTAGAATAAGCAAGAAGTATCATGGCAATCCTCAGCAGTGTCCTACTATGTCTGGCTAGCCAGCCCCGTCTAATTCAAGCATTTTCAGCCTCCACCATCCTTCGCGAACCTACCATTCCTGATGTCTTAAATGTATCACCTCCAGCGAAAATACCTCCATCAGTTGCAATTGACTTGGCTACAGACGGTGTTGCTGTAGTAGACAACTATGCATGTCCTGATACCGTAAATTTGCTACGTTTTGATGCTCTAAGGCTGCAACATGCAGGACAAGACCACCCCGCCGGCGTCAGCCACCCGAGTGGCAGTAGGGAGTTACGCCGCTGTAGCCAGTTCTGGCTGCAAGATGTCGAGTCTGAATCAGGATATTTGGGCCCTGAGTACATCTCCGAGTTGGTGGCAACCATTGAAGACGAAGTTGATGGTACGTGTCCATTGTCACGCAATAAGCGCGAACGAGAAGCATCCGCTGCGGCAGGCGAATCAGATGCGACTGATCAACGAATACATCGCCTAGAAACTGAGGCAGCATATCTGTACTACAACGAGGGGGGATACTACGATTGGCACTTCGATACACCTCACAAACATAATCCAAGCGCAGTGCCTACAGGATATCATCGAAGAGCGTTTTCGTTTCTGTTATATTTAGGAGGGCATGAAAACAATGCAAAGCCTTGGAATGCTGAAGAAGATGGAGGAGCGTTGCGTGTGTACCCGCGTATCAGTTTGGAAGATCAACAGATTCGAATAAATGGTGCGATGAAAAATGTAGAAGGCCACGTAGGTGATCCAACTGGCAGGACAGATTACACAGATATTACTCCTCAAGAGGGTACGCTCGTGATATTCAAGTCAGAGGCAATATGTCATCAAGTGTTGAAAACTAACAGAAAACGATTAGTTGTCGTTGGCTGGATTCATGGAGACTTCAACGAATATGGGTAGAAATTATACTTGTTTTGGGGAGGTAATATTGTAAGGAGACCTAGTCTAACCTTAACACTAACTTACAGATGATTGATCTACACCTTTGACTTCTAAGTGGCCATGATGAAAGACTCAATATGTTAATTTACCTTTCGCTCTTTCAACTTTCAAGCTAATGTCTGGCATGTCATCTACACATGATTCTTCCACTGCTTCTTTCGGGCAGGATGTCCTCAGCTCCTCCATCGACTCCATGTACTGCTCTTTCTTGATGTTTTGAGCTCGCTTCAGAATCGATTTATACACCTGTATCTCATTGCAGAGCGTCTCACACAGGACAACCTTGGCAGTATCACTGAGATAGACCTCCTCTGGTTTCTTTTCATGTGCATTATTCACTGGGACCATCTCCTTCGTAAAATCTGCGTCCCCTCCTAATAGGGTTTCAACTGAGTTCCAGTCATCAACGATGTGTTCGTTGCGGATGACGACAATGTTTGCATTTGGTGACACCAACTCGTAGTAATATTGGTAGTTATAATACCAATGTACCAAGCTATTCTCGCCCCCCAACAAAGCTTCCTTTGCTATTGATTGACATTCTTTTGTTGTGTTATGACTATCTTTGACCAACCCTCTCTCAGCAAAATCATTCAGTGTCCAAAAGTCGCAATCAACATATATCTCCTTATCCTTGTATCTCTTTGAGAATGGATGCTTCTCACTGAGGTCAGGCTTAGCGTAATTAAAAGCACTTAGCGCGCGAGCCAGAGGATTTCTTATGACAAAAAGATAGTTGGCTGCTTCGTCAGAGCAATCATACACGCCTCTATGGAACGAATGCGCTGTTGTAGCTGCCAAAAGGCTCGGGACTGATTGAAAGTTTGTTTTTTCATCGTCTCCGCAATGTAATAAGAAGCCAAGCATGCATCCGATTGTCGATCCTCCTGCCTTGCCGACGTGCGCAAAACAAGTCTGCTTATCAGGGGTTATGTACTTATTGAGAGGAAAAATTTTCTTGAACCAAAATGGCAGGGTCGCGTTGGTACGCCGATGAGGATAGCTCGAGTCTTCGTAGTTGTATGGTTTTCCTCCGTCGTACTCATCTATATAACGCCGAAGGCCCTTCGTGAGATATTCCGCAAAGGAGGAGTCAAACAATGGAGGTTTGGCAGTTGCTTCTTCTGCTTCTACTGGGGCGTCCGATTCCAAGTATGCACGAAGCACAGGTGATTCTGGTTCAGCGGCAATCACCGGACTGGATGCATTGAGTAGTCTCCCAGCGCTCCAGCAGTATAGAACAGATAATGCAAGCAGCCCTACCCACATGAGACCAAACCATGGTATCGCCCTCTTCTCCTTGTCGGTGCTGGGACGAGCAATCCGAGTCATATTTATGTTGATAACGATCTTTAGAAGCGCCTCTGCCAACGATGTATGGTAGCAATAGCTGAGCTCAGTGCTCAGAGTTGAAAATAGATAGTGCTCAAAAATTGAAAGCGGAGTCGTGTTGGTTATTGGCTTTCGTTTTGCTTTGAACGGATGCTCCTTCTGTCACACTGATACCGTACCTGATTTACTCTACTTTACGCAAGTGCCTTGCAAAAGTAAAAGTACTTAAAGCATTGTTAAAAAAATACTCTCTATAAAGTACATACTTCAGGCTGTGGCATTGTATCCAGCCCTTCCCAACTACAAACCCATCAGACTAGTTTATTTCAATATCAGTATATGGTACTTTAGCGTATTTGTCGCTTCTTCTATTCATTGCATGTCTACTCAGCTGTTTGATTGAATATGTAACTAGAACAAGCGCGATTAAACCAATAATCGTCACAAATACTTGGCTGATGGAAGGCATTCTTGAACCATTATCCCTTATTGCTACGTTGTCAAGACAAAATGGGCCAGAGATTTCTGTGACACACGAGCATGTTTTATCGACACTATTCCACCTTCCATCATTCACTTCGCATGCATCTCTCGCAAAGAAGTTCACCACTTCGTTTGCCATTGGAAATGCTCTATCAAAAGATGGACGGTTAAAGTGACCCGAATGCTCGTAAGTGCATATTGTAGTGTTTGCATTGCAGTTCGACGAAGTTAGGCACCGTATTCCTTCATCTGTATCCGTGTATGAAGTTTCGTTGAGAAGCGTCTTATCATTTTTGCATTCATTCACTTCTAATGCCCAATTTCTTGCAACATCCATTACATCCGTGCAGGTGTCAGCGGCAATATTACAACAACACTTTGGTAGATTTGGGTCATGGCAACAACCTGTAGGGCGGACAAAGGGATCATCCATTCCTTGATGAATGAACAATGGTTTACCACCAGATATATCACCACTCTTTAACTCTGACTCAATACCTGCAATGAAACCGGAAATCGGTGCAATTCCACGAAATAACTCTGACGCATGCATCACCATGAAGCCTCCGTTACTCCATCCAGTCGCGTAGGTGAATTGCGGATTTATAAATGTGAATTCATTACTCAATGCAGATTGGATGTTAGATAGGAAGCCAACATCGTCAAGCTGATTGTCAAGCGCATATCCACAACAATGCCTCGCATTCCAACTGTTCTTAATTCCTTCAGGAGCGACTAGAACTAAATTGTGCTCGTTTGCATGTTGGGCAAATGAAGTGTACATCGTCATGGCAGAACATCCAAAGCAGTGGATTGCGAAGACACTAGGCAGTGTCGTAGGTAGTCTGTCACCAGCAGGGCTGTTGTTTTGTTCATTACATATGATGGTTGGAATGTACAAGATATAAGATCGGTTGCAGTCGTCTGAATTTTTTTCTTTGCAGTCAGAGATAGTTATGTCTCTCTGGATGAGTTTGTCACATTCAAGCGCTGCCATCTTGTATATGTATGTAGTGCCCTCAATATTTTAAGTAGATAGCGTTATGCGCTTCATATCCACAGCAGTGATTGAGAGCTATGTTGTTCAGCCGCTTACAATATGCCGCCTGCAGCTGCGGCTCCGCAGTGACATGGGGGAGAAACTTTTACTTTTAGCATGCATCATATCTTTCAATCATTGTCGCATCTTTATTGTTCGCCGACCCAAATTTCCGCGAAGCACACCTTCTGGCGGGAAGCGGGCTGCTTCAGATCAGCCTTATCGTGACTGCTTGCATACATGCTATTGTAGAGGTAGGATGTTGTTGCCGGTCGACGCTACTTATGAAGCAAACAGTCGAGAGCCTTGCTGAGAACAGCTATCGAAAGATACTCAGGGAATGCTGATTGACCTACTTTTTGAAGTACGTCGAGGCTTACTAGAAAGATGTCGTCACTGAAATGCTCCAGCCTACACACTCGCACAATCACATTGCCGAATAGCAATGAGAGCCGCGTCTATCATCTAGTTTTGCCTCGGATCTTGTGCCACTCTGGTATTCGTCGTCTTGGAGAGGTGTCTGCAGAGAATGAACACTTTGATGGATCATATAAGCGAGTGGGCACTCTACCCCTTGTCTTTGCCCTGCATGCATTTGAAGAGGATGCCAAATCTATGGAGGTATTCATCCCCTACGCCGATAAAAGCAATTTTGTCCTAGTTCTACCCGAGGGCAAGGATTCTAGTTTCAATGCGGGAGATTGTTGTGGAGCTGCAAAACAGAATGACATCAACGACGTTGAGTATCTTGCCCATCTCAAACAAGAACTCACGCAAGAGTTTGACTTTTTGCACCAAAGCTTAACATATGGAATCGGCTGGAATAACGGAGCTTTTATGCTGACATACGCAATGCAAGAAGTTCCGAATATGTTCAAAGCAATTGTGCCTATCGCTGGGTATACACATCGTCTACAAGAAATGGCCAACGCAGATGCTGGTATGATGCTGCACTATTCATTGGATGACACCCAAACTCGACCTTCTGGTTGCTGTGATAATCCAAATTTGCCGGAATGTAATGGAGAAGTAATGTCTGACTGGTGTGTTTCTATTTTACAATTCTTTGATTTGTGGGCAACGGAAGTCGATCAGTGCTCAATCAATGATGCCACTATTGGATTTGACAATCACATAGTTTCCAGCAACGATGGGATGGAATACAGTTTGTCATATCGTGACAATGCCACAGTGTTTGAGTTGACGCCAGACACGAACAATCCCGAGAAGATTGATAAGTTGTTTCAATCGAAGCTTCCACTGTCGACAACTTACCACGACGAAGAAAAGGGCGTGACGTGTCTAACTGTAACATCTCCCAGCTGCGTCTCAAATTCAACTCTTTGCTTGTATACCAAGCAAGGTGACTTTCGACCAAACTTTGCCGAATCATTTTTCATGTACGATGAAGTTATGAACTATATTGCAGCAGACGCTTGTCAGATGAATAATGGCGAAATGGTGGCAGCTCAAACAAAGAGAGTATGTGCCTGCGAAATAACACCAGACGATGAAGTAGAATATGGTGGCACTTTCTGCTTTGACGCTCTGAATGAAGATGGCACATTCAGACCAAGAGAAATTCCTCCTCCTTCATTTCAGTCATTTTCATCTGCGATGAGGCGCAAAAACCAAGCTCTATCATATGTGTTTGTTGGTATGTTTGTGTCTATGTTGGCAGTGGCTGTGCTCACAATGAGGCGCCTCAAACAGAGACGCTTCGTGGTACCAAATAGTACAGTATACGATCACTGCGATCAATATAGTCCAAAATACCGCGATTTCGATAGAAGAGACACAGATAAAGTTTCCAATGTGAAAAGAAGGAAGAAAAATGATAACGACGCCCTTACAAACGACAGTGAGCACAGTGAGCATGCTTCACCTTTCCGATACAGAGATCAGATTCAACATTCTGAAAATCAACACTTAGACACAAGCGAATATGATGAACATCAATCGCCTTACTTGTTCAATATAATCAAAGCAACCGAAATGGCAGAGGTCAAGCGACAATCCGGAAGAGAAAGAGAAGATAGTTTGGAAAGTCTAGACAGTTACCTGGAAGAACATCAGCCACCATGGGAAGTGTGCCAACAGGAGATGATGCCCGTCAAAGAGAAGAAGAAATCAAAGCGTGCATCAAAAGGATCTAAAAAGAGCCTCCCGACGAGTCTAATGCACGTGATAAATGCTCCAACTACTTACCTCGACTCGGCTGATCGGCGGCTACTGCGGAGGTACAGACAACAGCAGAAGGAAGACGACGTGAATATGGCGATAATTGGCGGAGTAAAAAATGCGCTCATCCGCAAAAATAGTGAACAAGGGAGACATTCTCCTTGCGTTGAATCCAGTGTTGCTTCTCCAGCTAGAGGTGAAGCGTCTTTATCTAACGACTTGGAGCAGATAGAAGCTTCAATGGGGACAATGGCTTAATACATGACTTTAAACATTGTAACAGATTGTGTGCATTTAGGATTACATCTTTGGCTTGGCACTATCCATGAAAACTTTCTCTGCGACACCTACCTTTCCCATTACGAAGAAAAACGCGTCTCTAAAGTTTGAGAAGAAGCTCGATCCAGCCTCCAAATATCCCAGAAATACTGATTTAGCAGTGATGCTAGCTGTGGGCAGCCATCGACGATTCTCGTACTCCTTTAGTAACACTTTCAAGTCGACAGTATCTGCATCTGTCGATTCTTGGAATTGAGAATTGTATTGAAATATTTTGGTCGATAAACACACGGCATCTTGAATAGCTTGATTCCCTCCTTGTCCCAAGAACGGAGGCATCGCGTGAGCAGCATCCCCAGCAAGAACTGCGTACTTTGACGTCTTACCACTAAACCATCCCGAATTGGGTTTGCTGAACTCACGGACCCATCCACTCAGCGAGAACGGATTGTGAAAGTAAACTCCGAGATCAAAGAATCGATTTGACTTTTCCACAATTCGAGCGATGTCGTTACTTGGTATAGAAGCTGCTTGTAGGACTTCCAAGCATTCATTTATATGATCTTTTGGGATACGATTGTCTTGTGTCCAATCAATGTTCTCATCCAAGGGCTTTGCAGAACTTTCTTCTGGTTTTCTTTTTGGGAATGGCCCAATATAATTCTCATCCCCGTATATTAAGAATGCTCCTTTTGCAGCTGGCTCCCCTTTACCTGCGCCATACATAGATGTAAGAGCATAAGCACCGTTTCCAAACAATTGCGTGAACTGAGCCCCAGCGGTATCTCTATCTGCTTCATCACCTTCTTGTATGGCGAACGTAATTCGTATCCCAGAGTAGATTGCAGAAGATGATCCCTTACTTTCCACTCCATCCGCGTTCGAAGATATAGTCTTTCCTGTGTTAACGTAGTCCTTCACAACGGATTTAATACCATCACATCCAACCACAAGATCGAATGGGCCTGTGCTCTCCCCATCAGTAAATTGCAAACTAATTCCAGAGTCTGACTCAGAATAGTCGAGTCCACTCAATCTCTTTCCAAAATTTATTTGAGTGTCATGTTCCTTCATCAACTCTTCATGAAGTATGCGCTGCAATGTCCCTCTCAAAATCGTATAGGCAAGCACCTCACCGTCTTCTGTTATTAACTCCTCAACACTACCACGAATTGCCTTTTGTATATCTAATTCTAACAATTTCCATGGTTCATTCGAATTGTCACCAAACCAGGGACGGCATCTTGAAATTACTCGTTCCAATGGCAAAGAAGCATCGGCGACATTCCTTTGTAACTGTGGCGAGATCTCGCGTAGAGCTACCATTCCTCCGGTAAGTTGAATTCCCGAACCCACCCTTTCATCTAGCTCGGTACGAGAGTCGAAGATTTCAATTTCAATATCTCCCGATTTCAACAGTGCATGTGCAAGTGACAGCCCACATATTCCTGAACCGATGATTGCAACTTTTCGTACCGGTTGAAGCTCATCATTTTCTGAAGAAGCCGAGAGGCGCGACGCAAACGATGTTCGTTTGGTGGCACCCTTGCCCTTGACAAGAGAGAAAGCACATGATGAATTTATTGTCAAGACGGCAAGTAATAGCAATAGAAGCGGTGCAATTCTCCCCATATTTGCTGCTGTGATCGTAAGCGTTACAGTGATCGTCTCTGTAACTACTGCGCTGCTACTGAGACTTTGGAGACTATGGTATGTCAGCGATAAGCTAGCGATGATGACGATGAATCAATGCGTTAGATCCCGACGAATCGCTCTGTAATTATAAAGACATAGCGATTCGTCGGGATCTAACGAAGGAGACGTGCAATAAAAGAACAGAAAACATCATGACCAAACGTCGAAGTCGGTAGTAACAGTAAATAACAGATGCCTACACGGCTCGATTACATATATGTAAAGTGCTAAACGCTACACTCTGAATATCAGCAACAAACACTAGTTATCAATATCATCATGGTTCTCAATAGTCATACACCCTACGATGACCCCAGTGACGATGAAGAGGAGTGGGAGTTTCTCACAGGCGATGACACAACACCAACTGATTTGCAGTTGGAGGTAGCAGAAGAACCACCTACTATGGCCGCTGCACCAGATGCTGCTGCTGGGAAGAAAGAAGATGATGTACAATCGAACGCTGATGCAATTTCGAACAAGGAAAATGATGATACTGAAGTTACGATGATGGAGGAACTTAGTCCTATCGAAAATAGACAGGATCAATGTGAAACAAACAGTGGTGCAAGCACAGCGGTGAGGAATAATGATGTTGCTAGCAACGTCGACATTATGGGCGAGGTAGAGCAACCACTCGAAGAGGAAGATAGTCCTTCTTCTATTGTAGGCGGGTCCACCACCAGGACTAGTGAGGAAGAAGATTCTGATGCTCCTCCTCCTCCTCGGGAACAAGAACGCAATCAAAACCATCCAAACGATCATCCATTGCGTAACACGTGGAATTTCCTCGAGAATACGTTTCAAGGTATAGACAATCAACACCAGCTCCGTCGTAGAACGAGTAACTCCGTCAAACACATCAATCAATCGATGCAAAATATATTTTCAAATATTACAGATGAAACCCAACGTGTTCGTGAACAAGCTGATGTTCATGCGCGGAATGCATCCACCCATGTAAGCCATGCTGCCTCTTCTATTAAAGAGTCGATCTGTCGTGCCAATTCAGAATATAAACTATCAGAGAAGGTTGCAACGGTTGCAGTGATTGGGGGAGCAACGTTGTTGGCAATGGGTAACCCAAGAGCTGGGGTCACTGCATTGGCCGTGGCTGGGGCTTCACTTGCTGCTGGAGAGGTAACTTCTTCGAATTATGAGGAGTCTAATCGAAACAGAGAAGAATATGGACTTCCAGAGGGAGTTCATATTGATTAAGAGGGACAGAATGTTGATTGTTGTATTGTTTGAGTTGTTGTTTGTGAAGTAATTAGATACTAAAATAGCGGTGCACTTGTAGCTGGAACTCAAACCATCAAATCAAGAAGTCAACTGAACACAATGACTAAAAGACGCAAAATAAACAGCATTACAATCAAGGATTACAATGAACACCTCCTGCAGTCCTCCATACCTCCATCTACATTTAAATTCACTACCTACCACCCTAAAATGTAGAGACATCTATCAACTAAAGCTACAGAAACCTGAAGCAGGGTTATTGGGTTCTCTCTGCACTGCTTGACCATCCACATACAGTGGTAATAGTATAACTGTTTCGACGTCATCAGGACACAAACTGACGATTCGGACGTGTGTCTGAAATGCCATCGCCCCCCTCGCCCGCCCGCCCGCCCCCCGTCCTTCAAAACAAAAAGCCGCCGCATGCCGCAGGTGGTGGAGCCAAAGAGCAAAGAGCGAGGATATACTATATATTAGATAGGTATAAATCATGGCGGCATCACCCAGTTCAGTAGACGATGATCGTCGGCGGCGCCGAAGTAGATCTCGCTCCCGCAGCCCAAGCAGGCGTGACAGAGGAGATGACGACAATCACGAGAGGAACAAATCCAGTAGTAGGCGGGGGAGAAAAAGAAGTGATGATGAAGACAGCGATGATGACGACGGTAGCCGTGATAGACACCGTAGTAGTAGAAAACACAAACGAGCAAGTAGAAAGAGGAGCAAATCATCCTCATCGAGGAATCGTGATCGTAAACGTTCTAAAAAGAAGAGAAGACGTCATCACAGGGATTATTCATCTTCCAGCGACGATAGCAGCAGCGATAGCAGTTCTGATAGCGACAGCAGCAGCAGCTCCTCCTCTTCATCAAGGCATCGTTCCAAACGCCGTAAAAAATCACGCAAGAGATCGTCCAAAAAGTCCACTACCGCTGACAAACAGACCACCAACAACCATGTGCAAATGAATGAAAAATTAATATCCAAACTATCCCAACGAAATGAAACACTTGAGGAGCGTGAAGAACGACGTGCCAAACGTCGTGCGGCTCGTATAACAGCACGGTTTGGATATACGGCCGATGATAATCCATTTCGTGATCCAAACTTGCACGAAATGTTTACTTGGAAGAAGAAGGAGGAGCAACAGCCTGCTAGTAAAACGGGGGTTGATAATGAGGATGAAACAAACAAAGATAAAAACTACTATGGCAATAATGACGAGGATAATAACGGTGGGGGGAAACATCCAAAAAGTCGTAGAGACAAGCAAGAACAAATTTTCTCTGAAATTGAAAAGGTCAGAAATCGTAGGCGTGAACGTGAACTTCACCTTGAGGAAATGGAACGTATCCGTGCCGAAGAATCCAAAATGAAGGAATTGGAGCATTACGATGAATGGGCGCGTAAAGAGGAGGCATTCCATTTACAGCAGCAACGCCAGCGTAGTGCGATTAGATTGGTGGAAGGGCGGGAAAAGGCGGTTGATGTGTTGGCGCAGAATATATTGTTGTTTGGTGCTAGGAATGAGGATGAGGAAAATGCTGCACGGGTGAAATACAAGGAAAAGTATAGTGCGTTGGAAGAATTGGAAAGTCTAGAGGTGAATCTGGAAGAACCACATTCACTGTTGAAAGATCTGAAGTTGAGTGAGTTGGAGGAATTGTTGGTAGATATTGATGCTTACCGAAGGTTGGAGCGAGAGGCTGTAAGTGAGAGTGGAAGTGATGACAATATGGCTATCCACTATTGGGATGCGTTGCATAAAGTCACCATAGACGAAATACAATATTTGAAGACTGGCGGGGAGAAAGGAAATCATGCCTCAATGGTGACTGACATTCGTGATATGTTCAAAGGCCAATCGATGGCAGCTTTGGTTCAAATGAAGCACGACATCGAACAGAAGCTCCGTGGAGGTGTGATTGGGGATGCTAACGGCGTCGTGGATACTGACTACTGGCAAAAAGTTTTGCATCAGCTTGATGTTCATTTGGCCAAAATGGAATTGTCAGAGATTCACTCGAAAATGTTGGTGAAACAATTAGAGAAATTGGAGGTGAAGCGAGAAGAACTCCGTAAGAAGGCTGAGTCTGGTGAGACTGTCGATGATAGAAAGGCTCCGCCCAAGGAGCTCTCATCGGCGGAAATGGCTGCGCCCCTACCAGATGGAGTGGAAGCTGGCTTTGGCAATTTGGAAGAAGAGCTTGGCTTGGAAGACGAAGTTGATCTCAACAATGGCAACGCCAATCCACAATACGCCATGCAAGATAAATTCCGTCCCCGCAAACCCCGTTACTTCAACCGCGTCAAAACAGGTTATGATTGGAATGCCTACAACAAAACACATTACGACCACGATAACCCACCTCCGAAAATCGTCCAGGGTTACAAATTCAATGTGTTTTACCCTGATCTCATTGATCGCACTAAAACACCACAATACTATTTGGAGAAAGCTGACACGGATGATTTCTGCATCTTGCGCTTCAGCGCAGGTCCGCCATATGAAGATGTAGCGTTCAAAATTATCAACAGACAGTGGAATAAGAGTCGAAAGAGGGGATTTCGTTGCACGTTCGAAAGAGGAGTGCTGTCACTTTACTTCAACTTTGCTACTCATTGGTACAGGAGGTAAACCTAATGACTATTTTTTTTAGCTCCGTGATATCACGCTATTGAAGGCGGCTTGACTCAGTTGTACCTTCCCAGTGGCCTGTTGTCTTTTCTTTCCTTTCTTTTGCTTCTCCAATAACTTCCGTTTTCGAGTGATATCTCCTCCACCAACTGTCTTTCCAGCCTTCGTCAGCACATCTTTTCTGTACGCTTTTATTCTACTGCTGGCAATAATTTTGCCATCTGCCTTTGCTTGAATCACAGTAACAAACTGCTGTCGGGGTAAAACTTCCTGAAGCTTCTGACACACAACACGTGCTTGGGACTGAGCAACATCACGGTGACAAACGAATGCTAAAGGATCTACCACCTCACTATTCAACAGCAGTTCTACCTTCACGAGGTCCGCCTCTTGCTGGGGAGGGTCTGCCTCTGACACATCAAAACTGGCATATCCAGCTGTTGTGCTTTTTAGATCGTCGTGAAAGTCTGTGACAACGTCCGCCCATGGCATTGCAGCTGTGAAAAGCCAAATGTTTTCATCGATTGGCTTGGTTTGCATTCCTTTACCTCTCTTTCGTTTGGTAAGCTCCATGATACTACCTGCATACTCCATCGGTGCCAGTATGCGTACATCTACCATGGGTTCAAGGACTTTAAACCGATGACCCTGTGCGGGCCAATCCGCCAAGTCTTCTATTACTTCCTCCATTGGCGCACCAGGAGGACGCTTGTAATTCTTACTCTCAAGATATTGTATTCTGTAAGGAACTTTGGGAGGCGTCACGATTGCCTCCAAATCAAACTCATCCAGCAACCTTTGACGAAAAACCTCAACATGCAGCAATCCTTGAAAACCAACCCTCAGACCTGGTCCAAGGAAGGGACCACCCCCGTTGTTGGACGAACCTGCGGTTTGATGGATCTCAAGCCCAGTATCATTTAAAGCGAGGCGGTTTACAGCAGCATGCATCTCATCAAATCCATCCCCCTCCATGGGATGAACAGACGCATAGAGCACTGACTGATGTGTCAGTGCCGCAGATGAAGGCAGTTCCATTTGATTGCTAATCAAAGTTTGCATGGTCTTTTGTAGAGACATGATTGAGCCAGGTCTAGCTTCTCTGGGATCCCTTAGCCCTGCTACCACGTATCCCATCTGCCCAACGTCAAGTTTTCCCGTCCTTATTCTATCTGGCATCACTAGGCCAATTTCCTGCACAGAGTAGGTGTCTTTACCAACTTTTGGACCTGTTCCATCAATACTTGGCTCAACAATCGATATTCGATCATTCTCCGACAGAGTACCCGAGAGCAATCTAACCAAGCATACAACACCACGACGCGGCTCAAACCAAGAGTCGATAACTTTGGCCCGTAGCATATTTCCGTCATCATCAGAGAGTGGACTTGGTGGAGGTACATTTTCACAAACAGAGTCCAACACCTCTCTGACTCCAATCCGATTGCGAGCTGAGGTTTTCATTATCGTATCAGGATCAAATGCAAACAAATCACTCACTGCCAACGCAACTTCTAGAGGACGCGCTGACGGTATATCAATCTTTGTAAGAGCTGGTAGTATCTGCTTCCCAAGAGCCCTAGCCTTATCATAAACACTTAGCGTCTGCGCTTGTACTCCCTGCACAGAGTCAAACAAGAGCACGGCCCCCTCGATGCTTGACAAACTCTTGCTTACTTCAACACCAAAGTCAGCATGACCTGGAGTATCGACCATGTTTAGTAAGATCCATCCATGCTCATTTGTTGCACATGGATGCTTGTAAAGCATAGAAGCAGCTGATGCCTTCACTGTAATCCCACGCTCTCTTTCTACTTTCAGTGTGTCTAAAAGTGTGATCTCCTCTTTGATTTCTTTATGCTTTGATGATTTAGTAGCTCTTTCTTTGGAAGCAGTGTTGTTTGATGTAATAGCCAACGTTTCGTCTTGATTGTATTCTGATGTTGTTTTTTCACCTAATTGATGCGCAGTTGCTTGTCTCTCGTGTCCTAAATTTCCAGTGTATTCCAGTAACCTCGACGCCAAGCTCGATTTACCATGATCGACATGTGCAATGATACAGAAGTTTCTTACATCTGCAAGTGGTATTTTATGCAATTCATCGAGATGATCCGTTATTGAGACAAGTTGTGGTGTTTCTTTTGTTGAAAAGTTTCGACATAATGGATGCTGATAGCAAACTTGATGCCGATGCGGTTGACAATTCGAGCCAATGGCTACAAAACAGATGCGTGTTTTGCAACGTATTCTGCCCCCTATACTACCGAGAGTGCATCTAGATATTTGAGATGCGCTTGCAGCCAACATTGGATAGACTGGTTGCATACTGAACTGCAATGAGGACAGCATTAGCAGAAGCAGATCAAAGACGTGCAAGCAATAAATAGCTAGAGGTGTAGTCTGGCCTTCTCATCTCTAATCTCTCTCTCTTCCTTCCTCTTCCTTTTCTCCCAACCTCTCGACGCGACACGCGACATGAGGACCATGGCGCCCGGCCGCTACAATACCTGATAAGTCGGCTGTACGATAATGAACTTGACCTTCTTCTATTTGCTTCTCAACAAATACTACTGATAATAATCAAATCATGGTCCTCGCAGAGCTGGGCGGAAAGCTCCGTAGCTCCCTCCAGAGACTGCAATCTCCATCCACCGATCCGCTAACGACTGAGTCTCTCAATGCGTTGCTATCCGACATTACTCGTGCGCTCATAGAATCAGATGTTAACGTCAAGCTGGTAATGACATTGAGATCCAATATTCAGAAAAGTGTAGGCGATGCGGTGGCCGATGCAGCTAACAATACCAATGCAAATGCAGCTGCCAATATCAATCGCATGGTTCAAAAGGCGGTAGTGGAGGAGCTTACATCCATGCTAACACCCAGCGGTGAAAACGGAGCAATTAACAAACCATACAATATAAAGAAGGGCAAGTCTAACGTTATTTTATTTGTTGGGTTGCAAGGTGCGGGAAAGACCACATCCATTGCCAAGTTTGCTCACTACTATCAACGCAGAGGATTCAAGACATGCATGGTTTGCGCTGATACCTTTCGTGCTGGAGCGTTTGATCAACTCAAACAGAATGCTACCAAATTGAGAGTACCTTTCTACGGATCTTATACGGAAGCTGATCCAGTGGTCATTGCTGAGGAGGGTGTGGATCGATTCGTTCAAGATAAGTATGAGGTCATCATTGTGGATACTTCCGGAAGGCATCGACAGGAGGAGGCCTTGTTTGATGAGATGCAAGAAATTTCTGCTGCGGTGCAGCCTGATAATACCATCTTTGTTATGGATGCGACGCAGGGGCAGGCAGTGTATGATCAAGCATTGGCGTTTCATACTGCAGTGAATGTAGGTAGTGTGATTGTTACCAAGTTAGATGGTCATGCAAAAGGTGGGGGTGCGTTATCAGCTGTGGCTGCAACTGGTAGCCCGATCATCTTTTTGGGTAGTGGTGAAAGATTCGATGATTTGGATCCCTTTAATGCCAAATCATTCGTGTCAAAGCTGTTAGGTATGGGTGATATCCGTGGTCTAATGGAGGAAATGAAGTCAATCACAGATGATAAAACTCAAGAGGAAACAAGAGAAAGAATGGCCAAAGGTAAATTCACATTGAGGGATATGTACAATCAGTTCCAATCTGTAATGAAGCTAGGTCCAATGGACAAGGTAATGGGCATGATCCCTGGAATGCCTGACTATCTCATCCCTAAAAATGGTGACGATAAATCTACCAACAGATTGCGCACGTTCATTTACATCATGGATAGCATGAGTGACAAAGAACTTGACGGGAAGGTAGATATGCACAAAAAGAATGATCCAACTGTCGAGAAACGCATTCGTCAAATTGCAGCTGGTTCAGGTACTCACCCAATTGAAGTCAAAATGTTGCTTCAGGCACACAAACAATTTGAGGGTATGGTGAGCAAGATGGGCAAAGCAGGTATGATGGGCAAAGGTGGGCAGGCAAAACAGAGGCAAATGATGGAACAAATGAGAAAGAATCCTCAAGCAATGATGAAACAGCTTCAAAATAACCCTCAGGCAATGCAAATGATGCAGTCAATGATGGGTGGAGCTGGTGGGGCAGGTGGGATGCCTGATATGGCAACCATGATGCAAATGATGGGTGGTGGCGGAGCTGGTGGATTAGGATCAATGATGGGAAGTATGGGAGGAGGAATGCCAGGAATGGGAGGTGGGGGCATGCCGGACATGAATGCGATGGCACAGATGATGGGAAGTATGGGGGGAGGAGGTGGAGGAGGTGGAGGAGGCATGCCGGACATGAACGCAATGGCACAGATGATGGGAAGTATGGGAGGAGGAGGAGGTGGTGGTGGTGCTCCAGGCCAGATGCCAAACATGAATGAAATGATGAGAATGATGAGCCAAATGGGCATGGGAGGACGGTAGACTTAACGGAGCAAGGCATTCAGTCATTCTATTATGATAAAGGTGTTGTGTCGTCATAGATGCACAGCCTTGGAATATAATGCCCCAGGCCAACTAGAAGTACCAAAGAATAACAACCCTCACTTACTTTTATCACGATGATAGTTTTGATGCAATAGACACAAATTGTGTTCTAACGCTGCCACGGTGACCCGACCAACATGCGGGACATATGTGACACTGGGCAGCTTAGCAACTTCTTCCTCTTCAAAATTGCTCTCCGTTGCAACATTAATCAATGTTGCGTTTTCATCTATCCATTCTGTGGGAACACGAAATGAATGTGAAGGTACACCAGTGATGACCGCAGAAGACTGTCGCACACATTCTTCCATGGTTTTGCTGGCTTGCTCTCTTCTAATCCTCACCTCTCCCATAGGCATGAACTGATAGATTGAGTCAATGTCAATCGAGTAAACTGTGGCCCCTTGATTGGATAACATTGTGGCAAGTGGTAATCCAAGCACCTCGGAGCGGTTGATTATAGTCATGGTTTTACCTTCGAATAGTTTTGGGTGAGATCCAGTCTTAGCATTAAGGCTCAACTGAAATGACTCTAGAACACGAAAGACAGCCAACGCGGTACAAGGATAGATCGGACCTAAATCCTCTGCAGCAGTGAGAACTGTATCATCGTGGGCATCTTCAGATTTCCTCATACGTAACCCTTTACGACGGTACCCCTCAACATCTTTCTCTGGAGACACCATATCACGAAAGTAATCATCCATTGATTTATAAAAAACACCAGTAGATTTGCACTTGTATGGTCCTCTTGCTGAACCATTCCCTTCATTATCATCTCCGCGGTCCAAGTTTTCAATGGGGTAAAAGACTAAAATTCCATGCACATCAAGCCTTTCGTTGGCATGCTGAATTGCTCGCTCTATTGATTCTCGTGTAGGCGGAACGCGCCAAGGTTCGTAGGTTATCCCATCTACGCTACAAATACTTGCAATTTGCTCCGAATACAACTCATTTCCGTGACTGTCATTGTCAGATGAAAGATTACAGTCTTCGTCTGTTATTGGATGAGTATTGTTGGTTGCAAGAATCCCAACCAATTTTATTTGTGGAGGTCTTGATGTTGGAACGTCTTCGTCGTTAGTTTCGTTAGCACATTGATTGCACTCAAACGATCGATTATGCTCGTCAACATATCTTTGTACTGCAAACCTCATTCTTTCTGCGGTTTGTGTCACAGTCTCTAGATATTCTGGTTCGTCTTCATCACTACTTGTTTTGTTGCATCGGTTTGTGGAAAAGTGTGTGTAATTGCAATGCACTGCAATATAAGGAGGATGAAATGTTTGAATTGGCGAATGAAGAATCCAATTGTTGGCTAAATGATGTGTAGGCAGCGATAATGCAGTAGTGCCAAATTTCCTTTTTGATATGATCTGATGTCTTCTCAGCGAAGACACAACATGATTTGCAACATTTGCAGAAAGTGCACCAGAGCATACCCGAACTGAACGCTGAAGGAAGGGCATCTTTTTAATGCAAAATACACTTGATAATAAGCAGGTGGCGAAGATGCGCGCAGATTAGATCATTAAAACATGCGGCTAGAGTATCATACACCCATCACATTGCTCTCTCACGAGCGCGTCTACTCGTTATCGTCTGTGGTCGGTGGCCGAACGATACGACGACGACATGAGGCCCCTTTTATTTAGAAAACGGGCTATCACATATGTAGGCTCCTATTCGTCCTTCTTTGATTGGCGAGATTGAGAGTAGAAAGCAAGTTCCTCTCATCATGGTATGCAATCTAATTTACGCTTATATTTCTATACTATGATACTCGGAGTTGGTTTTGTGATAATTTCTGCCAAATATGAGGGTTCAAACGGACCGACTGCTGCAGCATTGCGTTTCCAATTATTTCATGATGAAGAAGATGCAATCCTAAAGACGTTCAGTGTATAAGCCACATATGCATAATAACCAACAATAGCTACGATCTCAACCAAAATTGAATCGTCTCCACCCAGCATTTGCTTTGTTGTTGTATATGATTCGTCTGATACAGTATTTGTCTCGAGTAATTCTGCCGTGAACAGAACTATGGGAATATCACGCTGCAAATCGCCTTTCCCTTCAGTGCTAATTTCCTTTTCCAGCTGCGGAATCAAGTGTTTCTTTACATTTTCCAAGCTGAATTCTACATTCAAATTGTCTACCCCTTCTTTTTTGCCTCGTTCTTGCGATAACAATAACCCTCTTGGAATCTTATTGATTACATCCAACCCAATACCCGCTCTCGTTGCCTCCCCCACATGGATATCAAACTCTGCCTCACTCTTAAATTTGGCACCTGTCAATAGAATAACCAGCTCTGATTCTCTCATACTCAGACTTGTTTCATACCGTACTGTTCTGCCCAGCTGTTGCGACGGTCCAGCAATCGAAGGAACTGCAAGCCATGGCCCAAAAGGTCCAGAGAGTCCAGTACGTGGTCGACTTTCAAGGATAGACTTACGTAGAGCTGTTTGTTCTGGAGTCATATTCTCTAAAGATGGACCAGTGTAGCGCGGCTGGAAGGTGGCCGAGGTGGGGATGTACTGTTTATTTTCTTCGGACATTTTGCGACGAACGAAGTGGTGATATTTGTTTTGATTATACTTTAGCCTTCGGCACAGATAGACGCGCTGTGCAATGATCATGTGCCCTCTATATATTTGGCAGTGCTTTCACTTGAGAGGAAGAATAGGCAGACGAGTCTTCGTCTATTATGAGCGCACATACAAAGTGATGGCTGACGGCTGAACAGGGAGCTAATAGCGCAGATCTTCAGCGCCCGATTAGTACCATATGAATTCCTACGTACGTACCTACTATCTAGGAGTAAGATCTCTAATGCAAAGGAGGCGATGATCAACCTTGCAGACTCTTAGCTTAGATTAGTAGGTTTATCATCAATCGGTAGAGGTATACTTAATTGTATGATGCTGTTCTACACATCATCATTCACCATGCTTCTGCCATCATCACTTGAACATCGTATTTCAATTCGTCTCTGATCCAAAGTAGACAAGTCCCACTCACAGCATCCTCGTTCTGTTCGAGTGTACTTAGCTTTTGAAAGCATGACAAACGTACAAGAAGCTGCTCAGAAATCAGCGATGCAATGGTAAATGATCTTGACAGAGTACGATATGTAATACAATCACAAAATTATGTCTATGAATCTAAATTGTTAAAACACTCTTGCTCTGTAAATTCTTGTTCCACACTTTGCATCGAACTCAATTCACTCTCTTTCTGTTAATCTATTGCCACTTCAACAAACTCACAGCAGTACCATTCTTTCCATTATTTCTATACCCATCCTCCTCCCCACAACTGCCCAACAAATAATGATCCCAACTAATCCACTCTCCTCTCCGTCCGTAATACTCCTCCGGCCTCTTACTGATATAAACATTCTTTATATCCCCATCGCTCACTAGCTGTTCAAATTCTTCTTTTGTCGTGATTGAAAAATGATGTTGGATCCATTTTTGTGAGACAGCATAGGGTAATTTGAGAGGTTGCTTGGTGACGAATTGACGTGTGTGTTGATGTTCGAGACGGGCTTTGGTGAGGCGTAGGTCGGTTAAGGGAATAGTGTCGTTTCGAATTGTAGTGGTGGGTTTGTGTGGGTTGTTGTTTGCTTCAAATGATGTGTCGCTTGGAATCCCATTGAAGTGTTCATTTTCATTGTCGTCGTTACCATCGTTATTGTTGGTGGGACCTCGAGCCATGAAAAGCGGACGATACTGTAGTCTATTGGAGTTATAATAATCAAACATTCGGACGTGTCTTGGACAGTAGGTCGTTACAAAGGCAACACAACAACTTGATGATGTTTTGCTCGATACTACTAGAATGGCGGAGATGACAAGAACAGCTGCTACCACTGCATCAAGCGGCGGCCTTCTTCTTTGGTTGTAAGATAAAATCGTCATTTTATTATGGCTGTTTCTTACGCTTGCAACGATAATCGATGTTGCATGCAATGGAAAGTAGACACTTACTTCATACTGAAGTATGTAAAAAGTAAGCAGTGTTGTTGTTCCTGGTTTTTGCTGTCATTGGAAGACATTGACATTGGAAGAAGATGATGCGGTGTCTTCGGTCTTCGGGCGCAAAAGCAGAAGGCAGAATAGCCGCAAGCAGATGGCAGGCAGAGCTGATTAAATGGGAGTACTTTCTAACGGAACAAGCAGGTCGCGTCCTACTATCACACAAGTGCGAGTTGGCGTGTGTCGTGACAAGACTGGTGGAGAGGTGGCGATGACACTACACCCAGGTATCCTCAAACGCTGAAGCAAAGGCTTAGAAGAGGGCAACAGAACGTAAGGAAGAGGTAGGTGGAATGGGCGTGGATAATGAGCAGCATGAAAGGTAGAAGTAGAAGACGTCGGAAGAGAGAATGAATGTGAATAGAGATACGCTTTACTGTCTGTTGGAGTACTTATTCCGTTCAGCTGCCTTGGCAGACTCTTAGCTTAGATTAGTAGTTATCATCAATCAGTAGAGCTATACATGATTGTATGATGCTGTTCTACACATCATCATACAATGCTTCTTCCATCATCACTTGAACATCGTATTTCAATTCGTCTCTGATCCAAAGTAGACAAGTCCCACTCACAGCATCCTCGTTCTGCTCGTCGCGTGTACTTAGCTTTTGAAAGCATGACAAAAGTACAAGATGCTGCTCAGAAATCAGCGATGCAAAGGTTAATGGTCTTGATTTCGAAGAGTTGCGGTTTTGCTTGTGGGCAAATGATTGAAGCGTCTTGAAGAATGCAATGCATTGCTCCGCTATACAGTTCAAATACGGCGTCAGATCGGCGGCCCATTTTGGCGTGATTTCTTCTCGTTCCATATCAATTGCACATGATAGCACACTGTTGAGAATCAAAACCATGCAAGAGATTGCAGAGTGGGACCAATGAGTTTCTCCATCCGTACCAGACTCGACCCTCATTTGGTAGCGCATCATGGGAAGACCTTCATTCGATCTTGCTAATGCGAGAATAAATTGATTACAACTATAGCACAGCTGGAGATAGTTCATCACCGTTTGTGGTTGTACCTTTTTGTGAGGAGAAAGTGAAGGTATAATGCAGTCATCCACTTCATCAAGAATAGCTGCCAAGACACGTCGAGCTAGAGGCAAAGACTGTTGTCCAGTCGGCTCAAACATGGCTTTGTGAGCAGAGCTAGACGAAACCATGAGATGAGTCAATAGCTGGATGATTCCACATTTGACTTTGACCGATAAGTGTTCTTCTTTCTCATCGGTGGCATCACGTTTGTACGAGTGAATAGCACCATTATTGCTGCTGCGTTTGTGCTTGTTGCTCTTCGGTGCCTCTTGAGCCATTGGTCTGCTGCAACGTTTGCGCCCGTTTCCACGCCCATTGGATACTTCCCATATGGAAAAGAAATCTTCAACTTGTCCTGTCATGTTTTCTGCGTCAACTCCATTCATAACACTTGTCTGGAATAAAGAATCGAACCAATACTTCCAAAGATATGGTGTCCTCCCGACAGACTCTATACGGTAGTGAGGAGCATCAGACATTAGCGTCAACACTAAGCGAATAGCTTGCTCGCGTAGCAATAGTTTCATATTTCCTTTTGACTCCAAATCAAAATACTTTGAACCATATGAGTGCCCTTTCATCAATGCTACTAGAATTCCAAAGAATGCACTGCATGGTTGTGACATTGTCATTGGATCCCATTCGTTCCCTCTCTCAACCAAGGTAGCACGACAAGTTGATGTCCATAGTGCCTCCTTGCTATCATTTGATACAGATTGGATCTGATTGAAAGATAATCCTTCAATGCGAGAGTGTACTGGTGATAATGATGATGGTCCTGCATTGAGGCTCTTCTGCTGTTGCGAATGGTACAACCAGTAACGCAAATCATCACGTGCCTTGGCACTCAGCAAGAGTATATCGCACATGACTCGAAGAATATGCAGCACTGATATTGAAGGTACTGACTCACATACAAGTGTAGAATCTTGTTCCATTGAATGATTGTTGTCGTCCTCAACTTTTGTTTTGACACTACTAAAGGATGAATTCAAACTTGCCAATAAAATGAAGAAAAGTCCCGAAGAAGATACTTGCTTCAGGTCGGAAGCAGTTCCATCTATGTCCAAAACTTGATGTAGAATCGATCTGAAATGCGACCTTGTCTCTTCTTCTCTAGCTAGACTTTGTTGCATTGAGTGTTGGATTGCTCCTGAAGTCTCATTAGCATTTGCAGTAGCGTGTGGTTTTACACTATGATTCTGAGAAGTCACTTCAAGTAATGATAGTTCCATAGCTGTAAGTGAATAACATCCCATGTCATCCCTCATAATTAAATGCCGTGCCAAGCGTTGCGCGACAGTATCGTGCTTACTAAGACTCTCATACTGAAACATAGTCTGAGAAATGAATTTGCGTGGCAATGCAGTGGTCAAGTCAGCACCACCAACTACTAACGGCTGTTCCATCATTTTTCGCTTTGATCCACTAACAATTGCAGTAGTAGTATCACTCTCGAATAATTGCTGCCCCGCCGTGGTGGTGTTGGTGGGTGCACATTCATGACCACCACCATGACTCTCTGACTGGTTATTGCCAAACAAATTGCTGGGTGTCACCCTCCTCGTTTCAATATCAGTAGGAAACCCAAATGCGGATAAATGGTTGACATTTGTCTCTAAATTGTTGTTGATGTTATTGTTGTCATGCGATACCCGATTCGTTGTTCTAGCAGTAGTAGAGGTACCATTCTTCCCAGACTGATTGCTTTCTAATTCCGTCACACGCTTCTTACTCCTCACCCAACTCCCCTTATACTTATCCGCCTCCATCTTAACCCTTCGTAACTCCTCTTGAACTAAATGGATCTTTCGCTGTGCCTCCTCTTCGGCAGCTTTGATGCGATGGGAGGATTCTAATTGAGTGGAGACGGCGGTGTTTTGGAGGTCGTTGATTGTTTCGTCTTTGGAGAGAAGTTCGTTTTGAAGGCGGAGGATTTGGTTTCGCAATGCTTCCATGTCGTCTGCGGAGGTTGATGCTGGCGCTGTCATTGGATTCTGCTGCTGTACTATTGATCCACTCGGCACGACATTGTGACTCTGATTGCATGGAGTTTGATTCATGACGGAATTGTCATTTTCAGCTGTAGCACCCATTTGCATTTGCTGAGTCGGGTCAAGGTCAATGGCGGCGGACCAGTCAATATCCGCAAATTCGTCATCATCATCCACCGCCATGATGCTCTCTCTGCTGGTAAAATGATTCCAATCTTTTCAGCAATGTTGGTTGTATCGATTGTTATTCCCTGAGTTCATTGTTCACTCTTTCATTCACTGACATTGATAAGAGAGATTGAAGAGGCGAGGAGAGAGGAGAGAGGAGGGTGTTACAATTGCTTGTAACGAACTATGTTACGTTATGATATGTTACACTGTTACAATTCTGTACATATGTATCTCCTCTTACTATTACAGTATCTATCACCCGCCCACCCATCACCGTATGTACCACCACCACCACCATGTTATGCCCATAGCTGCCAGCAAACATCAAAGCACAGGCTTTCAAATAAAAACAACCTTATATGATAATGACAGATCAAGCACAGGCGCAACAACGGACAAAACCCCTCTCGACACCAATCAAAATCTATCAAACCGACTTCAGTCCTGGCAAAGGAAACGCTCTCCAGGCAGCTGTAGCCTCAATCTTTGGCCTGGATCTATCCAAAGTACCAAATTTCATTGAAGCGCCAGAAGGCTACGAGGCTTCAATTCGCACATTTTGTCATGATCATGGTAGCGAATGTATCAAAATAGCATTGGGTGGGGGTAAGAGCGACGGCAAAATCTTATCCGAATACAATGGGAAACTTTGTATTCTAAGAGGCAAATCTCCGAGGGGAGATTTTGGGCACGTGGTTGTTGCCAAGAGAGAAAACGATGCATTTCAGATGATGCACGATCCTCATCCGGAAGAAACGTTTCTAGATGAAGGAGAGGATGCTGGCTGGTGCATGTTCTTCTTATGATCTTTCGAATTATCTACCCTCAATTACATTAGAATATGATTATCTCAATCATTCTTAGCCAAAGCCCATGCAGCATTGCTGTCTACACATATCTGGTTGTGACTTGATCCGAGTAAAGATAGAAAGAGAGGGCAAGGCCACAAGTCAAAAAGCAAATATATATTTGAAATGCATTTTACTTAAATATTGTCGCTTGTATTGTTCACACGCAGTCTCTGTTTACCACCACCACCACCAACTTCGCACTACCGTGCTTTTGATTGTTTCTGTCTTTAAGCATACATCCAACCAATCACGTAGTTTCTCTTCACCATCACCACCAATCCCATAATCTTGATCTATTCTCCATAAAAAGGGAAATGCTGCACAATCTGCCAGTGTCATTCTTTGTCCACAAAGATACGGTCCTACTACCATATCATTCGTTTCTTTTAACAAGGAACGCAGTTTTGGCATAGATCCTCCCAATACTGCAGACTTTCCTACTGGTGCTAATTGTTTCGACATAATTTCTCTCCATTTTGAAACTTGTGTCCGTTCTTCTTCACTCAAATCAGCAGTTCTAGCCAGTATTCCTTCACTGATATCACCGACAGCATCCAATATTAATTCAGAGTCAGCATATACATCATTTTCTCCGTCCATTGTTACAATCGGCACTGTCCCCCGAGGATTCAATTTCCAAAACCAGTCAGGTTTTCCTCCAGGTCCATACAGTGAGACTTCGCGCATATCGTAAGCAATTCCCGATGATTCTAATGCGATCCATGCCTTTTGAGCATACGGACACATTTTATTAGTGATGAATTGAGTTCCAGCACTTGATGATTTGGCCGAGAGTTCAGTTTTGGAGTGCTTTGTTGATGATGACGTCATAAGAGAAAAGTTTCTCCTGCAGAGGGAAGAGATTGCCTTGTTGTGGTGTTGGGCGAGTAGTAGACCGTGGACGCCGATGATAATAGGAGAGCTAGAGAGCAGTGATAGGAGTAGAACTATTTGACTTTTCATGTTGCATGGATGACAAGCAAGCATAGGCATGTACGATAATATTATCGTTGATCTGTTGATCAGCGTTGATTGTGTAATTGTGTAGAGTAGGCTGAAAGCTGAAAGCTCCCGCCAAAATAATTCATCCTTGAGCACTCCTTGAGCAGACTCGCCAATACATACGATGGATGGTGTTGCCTCTAGAGTGCAATCATATTTAGCGTTAGCAGTCCTATACTCTCCTATTAGCTGGCCGCAAATGACCAAATTCTGTCTGATTCTCATCTACTTTGATTATCATCGGCAAACCAACCTTTCTGTGCATTTTCAATAAATGCTTGAGCATCCCTTGTAACTTTTTGCGTGGTCTCGGACAATCGCTGCATTTTTTGTTCAAGCCGATGATCCAACTCTTGTTGATGGTGTTGTAATTCCCTGTGTCGAAGACGATTCTCAAGGTCCCTTTGTTGATCTTCGACTTGCGTCAATCTTAAGACTCGTTCCATATCACGTTGCAGCCGTTCGTCAAGGTATCTTCGTTGCTGTTGATCGTACGGCTCTTGTTTGTGTAGATTTTGATCCATCCGGTTCTCAAGCAATCCTTTTAAACTACTACCTGATTGCGTAGGTATCGGGGAAGGTCCTCGATTATGGGCAAAGTAAGCATTGTATTCTTCATACGACATGTCATCTTCATTGACACTTCTATTCATGTCAATTGAGTTTTTATTCCTTGTGTCTCTGTAGCTTCGATCCTCCGGATAGTTCTTGTTTGTTCCTAACCCTCTTGAAGCTTTCTGATAGTTGTTTTGATTAATATTCACATATCCATTAGGCGGAGAATTTTGAACTTGGTTCATCATTATTTGTTCGTAAGAAGGCATCGGCGCTACTTTTGATTGCATGCGACTATGCCTAGATCCAGAGGTGCGAATTTGGTTCATTTGGTCATAAGAAGGCATCGACTCTTGTGACTGCAAGCGTCTCTGTCGAGAGTTCACTGGAGGATCATTGAGCTTCTCAGTCTTTGTTTCAAACACAAGTTTGGATAAGTGGGATTCCCTGGGCTGCTGCGGTCGATAGCTCTGTTGTTCAGGCCGACGCTGTATGTGAGACATTTGACGTCTCTGTTGTGTGTGTCTTTGATGATCGTTTGCACTAGAGTATCCAACATTAGTTGGTGCTTTAGCCATTTGTTCGTAAGTTTCATAGTACGATTGCCAATTATTATCCTCCGCCTCAGAATCATTCCCGGAAAGTGGACCATTTCTAGGGCGGCCGTAATCCACACTCTTGTTTGCGCGTGTTCTTTGTCGCCGTGCAATGTCTCGTTCTTCGTAGATACTACTGTTGTCAACTTTTTGAGACTCACGCTGTCGAGATTCTTTCCTGAGCTTGGACAAGTTGTTTTTCGAAAGAAGAGCTTCATACCTCAAATCCAAGTAGTTCCGGACATCATGCTCTTCAATCATACCGTTGCTTCCATCAAAGTTATTTTGTTTGTGTTGGTAGATCTCGTAGGGATCAAGCCTTAATGATTCGGCCAAATCGAAAGCTGCGTCACTAATGAACACCTTGGCGTCATCGCCTTCACCCTCATTGTTCTCCAAAGGTGGTGCTTCAACATTATTCATTCCGCCATCAAAAGTTGTCTGAACTCCTTGCTCAAAATACTGTTTGTACATTTGATAAGTTTCTTCCACACTTTTCTTTTCCAAACCGGCGCGGATGGATTGATCTGCAAGTGTTTGCGCTGCTGCAGAGAACCGATCTTTCGAGTTGTCATCGTTTGTAGACCAATTTTCATCACTCTTCCTGTGAAACGGGCTGTCTCCAATGTAATCATTAGCGTTGCGAATGGCATCGTTTCTATTAAACTGATCTGCATCATTTGCAAAAAATGGTCTTTGATTTTGCTCCCTGACTTCCTCATGTTCATGTGGATATCCGTATTGTTCTTGTTTCAATGATGTGTCATTAGATGTCATGTTATCCAGCCAAGCTTTTGTAGCTGCAGCGGTGGCAGCCTCAACCTTGTTGGTATTGCTTGCAAAAGAGCCGCGATTGAAAGGTGGAGGCTGCTGCTGCTGTTCCCGAGAATCAAGTTCATGTACCGAACCACCAGCGATATCATCTTCTGCCATGGCAAGCGCTGCTTCAATCTCATTGGCAAGGTCAAGATCAAAATCCTCTACACTTTCGATAGTTGAAGGTGAAATTCTCTTTTGTTTCTTTAGAAATCCATCAATAAGATTCGGTACTGATGGAATTTTTGCATTAGGAATGACGCCCCCGAACAAGTTGCTAATGTTACCATTCTGATTTTTGTCTCTCCGAATTCCTTGCCAGTAATCATCCACCATATCAAATATATTAACTGAACCTCCGTCGTCATTGTTTCCGGAATTTGTCGCCCACAGCTGCACTGCCCCTTTGCGCTGTGGAGTGACAAATGCGCTGACGGATGTTGCTGCTATCAAGCATGCGAACTTCACGCTCATGATCGTTATGTTGTAATCGGGTTTCATCGAGAGAAAGATTTTGATTTTGAATTGAGAGTTGAGAGTTGAGAGTTCCCGAAAGGGAACTTTTACGGGTTCGGATACCAGTGAATACCCGCAGTCAAAGATGGAGAAAAGCTGTCTGCTTATGATACTATACTCCATCAGTCGCATTCGTCCTCCACTCTTCCAAAGCGAGAAGGGGACATTCATATCATTCAAGGAATAGACTACGCTCTCCAAGAGTGCAGTCTACTTGAGTGGTCGTCCAGTGTGACGCTCTAGTCGTCAGTTTAGTCCTCCTCATCATCCGACTCATCTGTGGGCAAAAAGTCTTCTTTTTCATCTTCTGAGTTACTCTTTGTCATGCATCGGTCATCGAACTTCCCACGAGAACAGAACTTCTTAGAAGGAGAAACAGGCTTACTCTCACATTCGCTCTCTGACTCATCTCCAAGCACTGCAATATTGGACTTCCTTTTGGCCTTCGCCTTGCCGGCCTTGGCCTTGCCAGCCTTCTCCTTACTTCAGCAGGAACTTTGGAGTTGGAGTCGCGCATCGCCACAGTAGACTTGCTTTTGCCTTTGTGCGTAGCCGGAAGTTTGGAGGCCGAGGTAGGCAAGTCGACAGAAGTTGATGCCTTCTTCTTCTTCTCAGTCTCCACTGGATTGTTGTTCTCCTTTCCATCAGCTGGAGACTTCGACTTTTTCTTCTCCAATGACTTCTTTGCCGCCTCTTTGACTTTGATGAGCTTCTGCGTTTCCTTGACTGCCTTCTTGAGCATAGGCTTAGTGACTCCAGTGACCCCCAATACCGTCTGATAGACGGCCGAATCCATCCAACCAATAGAATTGAGTTTGTATTCCTGCACAACACTGGCAATAGCAGCGTTCTTGTCTGCTTCCTTTCTCTCTGTCTCTCTTTGCGCTTCTTGATGACAGAGGGCAAAGCAGAGACACCATGCTTCACAACATTTTGAAATGAACCCTAATTTCGCGTAACCCACTAAATAAGAACATTGCTTGCAGATCAGTACAATTTTCTCTAGAGGTTTAATGTCAAGTGCTACTCTCTCTTTCGCTGTGCATATGCAAAACCGTGAGCAGGTGCAATCCTGCGTTGTTGANAATGTCAAGTGCTACTCTCTCTTTCGCTGTGCATATGCAAAACCGTGAGCAGGTGCAATCCTGCGTTGTTGATGATGTTGACCTGCTGCGCGCCGTCGCCTTTCCCTGCGTAATTTTTTTCGTCTCATCGATATCTTCGCTTTTGTATATGCCACCAATATAAATAGTGCAATGGCAATGAATACAAACAGCGCCAACAGGCCTCTTGTATGTCGGATGTAAATAGGGGGCTCGTATATTCTCAAGTGACAGGAGCTGAACATATCGTCAACATCCACCACACCTTCGTAGCCTGAGTAGCAATTCCGAGTTCCAAATACTTCATTGGGAGCTAGAACATTTCTTCTCTTGAAGAGTGGGTCCTGGAAAGGAGTTTTGCAATGTTCGCCTCCATGCTTTCTACACAATTTGTAGTTGTATTCTCCTTTGCAAGTACACTTGCATTGGTTCGGACTTACGCATGATCCTCTTGGGCCGTCATCTTTCGAACTGCTGAATCCAACCATTCCGCAAGGATCATTTTCGAATATGCGAAGTTTTGTTGGATCATTTGTCATCAGCTGATTTTTTACGAATGGAGTCACTTCGGCTGTACAAACAGGTGTCCTGCAATCGTAACCAGTCCAACCTTCTGCGCACGATTTCAATGACATTATTTATAAATATTACACCAAAACTTATTTTTTCGTTACAAAATTAGATCTTTCAATGGTAGATGTTAAGTTGATCTCTTGTAAGAATATATAGTGTTGTAGAGTGATAGAGTTTGTTCATCCTTGTGTTTCGGGTTCTGGCAATTTGTGGCACAATGGCCGTGAGACCTGTTGAGTTGAATATCAAGAGCTGATGTAATTCTCTCCCTGGATGAAGAGACATTTTCGGGAAAATGGTAGAGTTATGCTGTTTGAGTTTGCAACTACCAGCCACTGAAACAGCTTGTTCTATGATATAAAGGAGTTACATAACTGCGAATTGCAAAAATCTGCCACTCCCATCAAATGGTGGTAAAAAGGGACGATGGATTACAATACTCTGTCGCATTACATACCATTCACTGAATCACCGTGAGATAGTGAAGTTGTTTCAACATCAGGTGAACGTATTTCTTCGGCAATCCCCTCCGCTTGACATAAAGGGCAAGAATTCTTTTTTCGATTTGCCAATAAATAAGGTATACCATAATCTCAGTAAGAATAATGTATGTACAACAGTGACAGCTAGCCCTCAATAAAGAAGTAACACGGAACACTTTCATCTACTCACCTTCTTTTTGATCCACTCAGACAGACAATCCGCGTGGAAATAATGACCACAATCCAAATCTGCAATTCTATCGCCATCTTCCAATTCTAGAATACAGATTGAACAAGAAAACACTCCTTCATCATTGTCCACGTCCTGTTCCATATAATCACCCGAGTCTACATCTCTGGCTTTGTGATGATAAATCTTTGTTTTGAGTTTTAATCCAAAAATATGCCCCTCTTCGCCAACCCTTTCTCGCCATCGGAGGAAGTGTTGGCGTTGTGATTCTATCTCCTCTGTTAATCTTTGTTCGATATGTCTTGTGTTGATTTGTGGATAGCAACACGAACATACATACCTTGTAACATGCTATGATAAGGTAGTGTCAGAGAGATGAAACGAGATGAAAGTGAGAAAGGGCGAGGACATAAATCAATGAAGTAGTATGTTCTTTCATATATGAGCACTCACACGCCCTGTATCTGTAAAGACTAAAACAACCACCAAAGCAGCCGAGATGATGGTACAATACTTCCACACATATCTTGCAAAGCCCTTGAGCTTCGTATCACGAAAACACGTGACTGTTGGATCATGACCGTCTATTCGTGATGCAATATAACTGCTGTGATAATCGTAGGCCAATGAAATGGAGCAATAATTTGAATCGGCGGGGCAGTAGTATGTGCTGTTTAGAATCCCACCGTAGCATGCACATGCCTTGGCGGCGTAGGTAATCTGCGGCGGGTTAGCGGTGTTGTCAGCAGTGCCGTTGATGTCATAAAATTTTCCAACCGTTTCATTCATTGCAAGGTGTGTTACTTCAGTGTATTGTATGCTACAGAAAAATTCTCTGTGTACACCTCCTCCGTGAAGTCGTCTTTGGATTTGCGGTGAATTCTCTACTGCTGGAGGAGCAGATTCGATGACTGCTTCAAGCCCGTTGCACGGATGCAACAGAAGAAGGAGCTTTAAAAGCAGCAGCAGCAGTGAGCGTGAGGTTGCCATCTTGTCAATGCCAATTATCGCAGTACTCATTTTCTATGTTGGCGCTATGTTCGGACACATGTAAATGGTTGTGATCTTCCTGTGAGGTGGAGTCCGTGCGGCCGGCAGATTGCGACACTAAATAAAAGACGCGGAAAATAGAATACTAATTCCTATCTACGTACTTTGGAACAATCCAAACTCTCTCTCTCTATGCATTGCGGTGAAGTACATGCGGTGAATTGTTGGACGAAGTGGCTGTAAATGATTTGGTTTGGTAGCTTGATGCGAGGACTTCATCACATAAAGAATGCTGCGGCATCGGCTGATAATACTCTCCATATTGTTCTTCCACATCACAACAGGTGACACCATGATCCTCGCGCTGACATCACGTGCTGTCGCAAGAAGACGTTGTCGCTACAGAAATATTTGCAATCAATTGCAGGCTGCTCAAATTGACGACTATTCATCCTACTTGGCCCCATCTCTGACACAAGTACAAAATGAAATTGAACAAAAGAGACGATTGCAGCATTTTTCATCATCTGCGATGTCAACACAACTTCTTGATGATGGCCTTGCAGCAAGTAAAATAGGACTCGATCCTTATCAAAATTCCCGGCATGCACCGACAGTATATCACGAGCATTACTCATGTCCGAATTGGCCACAAAAACATACGTTCCCAATGAGCAAATTTGAGCAGACGGCGTACTCATTATTGAATGATCCAGATGATTTACTACAGCAAAGACATCCAGATGATGACAGACCACTAATACAATCGGTGGATGACTGTTATCGGCCACTTGAGGTTGTAAATTTCCCCCTATCCTTCATGACTCCACCAATACATTCCAATTACCTACACAGATTCCTCTCGGGATCACTTACCAAAGAAGAATGCAGAAAAATTGGATTTCGGGAACAAACATCACGACCAGAGCTGATAGAAAGGACGGTATTGGAAGTTGCTGGGACTGTTCTAACTGCACAATTGGCGTTGAGATATGGGTTAGCTTGTAATGTTGCTGGTGGTACACATCATGCAGAAGCGAATGAAGGCAAGGGCTTTACAATATTAAACGATTTAGCTGTTGCATCTCGATTGATGACTTGGAGTGAGGATGGAAATGATGACTTGGACACTGATGATGATGATTACAATAGAAGTAGCAGAAAATTATTGAGTAAGCTTTATCGAGGCAATCAGCGTGTGGAACGTGTGTTGGTAGTTGATTGTGATGTCCACCAGGGAGATGGGACCGCAACCTTTCACTACCAAGACAATCTTCTCCATGGGAGATTGTTTACATTGGATTTACACGCGGAGAATAATTGGCCATTCGAGAAGGAGGCGCCTACCTACGATGTCCCCCTCCCCGATAAATGTTCAGATGAGGAATATTTGTCGGTGCTTTCAACCTCTCTCAAGAAAGCATTGAATGAAGTGCAGCCTCAGTTGGTGCTATATAATGCAGGGGTGGATCCATTCTATGCGGATAAGCTTGGTAGATTGTCATTGTCATGGCAAGGATTGTGTGATCGCGACTTGCATGTGATACAGACATGTGTGGAAGAAAAATTACCTGTGGCTTGTGTCGTGGGTGGGGGGTACAGTACAGATGTTCGAGAGGTGGCACGAAGACATGCTTTGGTTCATCGAATCTGTGCCAAGGTGTGGAGAGACAATGAAATGTGGAGAAGGTGCTAGCTAGCTAGCTACGTACGACCTAAGAGGACTAAACGCCGCGCATGATTTCGGGCGGGAAGGCAGTGACAATATCGAATTGATTTTTGCGGGCCGACTGCTTTCTTTTTCAATTTCAAAAATTAGAACTCCTTTTCAATCATAACATAAAGGTAGGAGACTTCTCTTGACCACAAAGAGAAGAGCTCAATGCACTGTGATGGATCTTTCGCAACTAGCTGACGATATCTTGCGCCACATCAATAATAGGGAGGCACTGATCCAAAGGCTTGAAACTCTTCACCGAGAAGCGAGTCATTCCCGTGGCAATCGTGTGCAGAGGCTCCTCTACGGAATTCACAATGCATCATTGGCAGTTGTTGAAGCTATCGAAGCTTGGAATGTTTCGAAACAGGAGGATTGGTATCGTCGCAGAAACTTAGCGCGTCATATTGAATCACACGCCCACGAGCCATCCAATGCAGACGAATCATGCCCATACAATGCATTCATTTGGAACGAAGAGAGCTATCTCAAAAAGATGATTTACGATTTGGATTTTGTACGTGACATCCCGGAGGCTATAAATCTGTTTGGATCGGAAAGAATCTTTCATCGAAATCCTTTTCTTCTTCCGTATTGTATCGATGAAATTGTCGGAGAGACCGAGCATTCATCAGCGACACCTTGGAAAGATGTAAATCTGCATCGGGTATGCAAAGCATCATTTCTGATTTTATTGGATGAATTTCATATCAATAGGGACACCACTGACATGTTGCCATTGGCAGCAGCTAAATTCCTTCCACCAAGTATCAATACTCAAGAGCTCTCTGCTCTCCATGTCATGTCTTATCCTCCCGCCGCGGCAGTAGTTGCATTGTGCTGCGGACACTTGATTTTGGATACTGTTGAGGCAGATGTGACAAACAAACTCATCTTCCTCACAAAGTCAATAATGTTGAAGATCTTCCGCCACCCTTTAGTTGATTTCGTTGAAAAGGCAAAGTCTTTCAACCCATTGCGGAATGTTGATAATAGCTTGATCAAAATCGTAGCTCCCTTTGTAATGCATGACACTTTGAAGCCAGAGTTGCAGAATAACATGCCTGAACAGATCGTTTATTTACTCATATGGCTGCGAGTTCTCGTCTCGAGGTCAATCAATCAGTGCGAAATTGGCAATACGTCTAAATCTGCCAACAAAATCATTCTTGAGTTGGAGTCCGACCATCAAAGACATTCCAGTCAGTTCAAGGGATGCATGTCTTCGACAAAAGAGACATGTGCTGTGCATGATGAGAGAGACAAAGAAAATGCCTTCATAAATGTTTCGGTTCAAACAGAGGTGTTTCCCGATGAAAATGATGCCGATGCAGCTGATTCATCAGCAAACTTTGAAGTATCCGCAATGGGCGCTTTGGAGAAGTTTCTCGATGACAAAAGATCACCACTAGCCCAACAAAATCCTTTCCCCGTCGAAGTGACCGTGAACATTACTGAGGGCAGTCGTATAGTCGTTGTTAATGGTGTTGAAAAAGCTGTCAACAAACTTCAAAGAGGCGACACAATAAGGATTTACGATGCTCACGAGTCGTCGGATTGGAAACTCTCAAACGATCCTACATTATCAGATGAGACGATTAGCTTTTGCCTGACCGAGGTATACGATCATTCCAAAATCATTGCTCAGGAGAAGAGATCAAAAGCAAATACTCTTAATCGTCTTTGCTATCCGTATAAAAAAGATACCGTGGATGAAGGAGGTAATAGGGCTCCCGGTGTCATCTCGACTGCTAATGAGGATGCCTTCCGTCATGTTGCGAGCGATAAAACCCAAAGCACACACTCCCCCCTACATATCCGCCAGGCAAGAATATGGAAACTTATCCCAAGCGATGAGGACAATCGACCACAATGGAGGAGAGAATACGATAATGGAGACATCCCTTGGGTAGACGAATATATTGGAAGCAGCAAATGTGAAAGACACTTTCGTGTAAGCGTACCTTTGGAAGTGACGGAGCAAGACTGTAGGGACTGGCCATATCTATTGGACGATGAACAATACATTCATCGACAAAGACTTCACTACTTTGAACATGTTCCACTCTCAGACGTGATCGATGAAGCATTTCGGGCTGTATGCCGATGGCATCCAAAAGGGACACTCGTCGATAATGTCAAGTGGGCCAAGCTATCGCGAAAGATGCAATTCTTGCCAAATGTAAAAAATTCCCAGCACGAGATTGACATGGCGTTTGTAAGACACAATCGAGATCGAAAGTTGGATCAACAGCGATTTCATGCTATTTTTGAAGACATTGCATCAATCCAGCACCCATCGATGCCAACAAGAGATGCACTAACTAAAGTCATTTGGTCGTCAATAGTAATGCTTCCAGATGTAAACGCCATGATGTGGAGAGAGTCAAAAGAGATGGCTATCCACGAAGAGGCAGTGAGAGTTTGCGCTCAAATAAGGATTGCCGCTTTTGTGAGAAAGATCCTCCAGTTTGCCAGATACAAAGACGCAAAGCTTAGTGCCATAACTATCGCAAAGAACGTCCGCCGGTTTCTCTCTCGTCGTTTTGTTGCCAAGATATTTAAAGCTCTCAAGGACGATGAACAGTATCAACAGCGGGTCAAATGTGCAATAGTAGTACAGCAGGAATGGCGTCGATTCTTTTGGCGTAATCTTTTCCTCCATCACCAAGAACGTGTTAGAGCTGAGAGGCGAAAACAAATTTTGATTACTCACGCAAAGCTGAAAGAAGAGAGGGAAAGAAAACTTGCGACATTAGTCTATCGAGACGTCATTCGCATCGATGCGACCCTTGCTGTGGTGACAATTCATTTACAAGACGATGCTCAGCTACGAGACGATGCATCTATGCAACTGATTGTATATGTGCCTACGACAAAGAGAACATTCTTCTTCAAATTGGCCGAGAATGATGTTAGGGAATGTCTTGAAAAGGCGCTATCTAGCGAAGGCAAGCTATCTTGGGATGAAATGCTCAGCGAGAGAGCTTTGAAAGAATTGCCAAAACGGCTCATACTACGATTAGTACGCAACCAGCCAATTTTTATCTTCAGTCGAAGGCATCTTGTAGAGAAGGGTATTTTGGTTGACAAGCGACTTGTTCGCGCAGATGGTGACATATTTATTCTCAGCACCTTTCGATCTCCTCACGAATTTGTCTTTAATGCGTACCAGCCCAGCAAACGTCTACATATGCGAACAAAGCTGAAGTTGCCGAAGCTGATAGAATGGATCCATGATGCAATGGGTGACGAAGACAATCAACAGGATGATAGCCAACTTAGTATCTTACACCCTAAACGACAACCTGACTTGCTTGAGTGGTTGATCAAACGCGTGTTAATCCGAAAGAATTCTTTAGATGATAAGATGATGATCCTCATGCAGTTCGAGGCTGAAGAAGAACGTGTGCTGAAGCTTGTTATCAAGGTTCAAGCCCAATGGAGGAGATTGAGATCCTTTCGACACGCAAAGCAAGAGACATTGCACCAATATGAAAAGATCTTTGACAGGGAGAACCAAATATACGCTTATAGAAATATGCTGACGGACCAGCGTCAGAAGGACAAGCCGAAATTGCTTGGAGAGGATGACCTTGAAAATCCTGTAGACGAATGGAGAAAAGAAGAAACTTTTGACGCAGAAACTGGACAGACAGTTTGTTACTACGCGAACTATGCAACTGGTCAATCTTCATGGTTGTCAGAAGAGGAGGCAGCACGTCTTGTCCAAAGAAGATATCGGTCTAAACACGAATCAGATCTGATTGGGAAGAAGATATCGTTTGCTGACGTGGTCAAAGCAATGCAATTCATCAAAGGAGCGAGGATGAAGTATGAGCAAGATCCGACAAAGCTCTCGAATATTGTGAACTATGCAATGCTAACACATTGCTTGGACTTGAATTTTGATGCAGCGCGACCAATCTACGAACAAGCAGTGAAGCTGAGTCCAAACCACCCACTGATATCTCGAGTATATGCAATATTTCTTTTGGCATCACGCCAAGCACCACATAATGCCACGTTTAAAACTGCATGCCAGCTCTTACACGATGCTGATATAGCTGATCGGAACCAAACCATGATCAGATCTGCAGCAGAGATTTACTTTCGATGGGCTGTATTGGTGGATGCTAGGAATTCCTTGACCCTCCTCAACTACGCGTTATTACACCAGTGTGTGTACAAAAACTACGATCACGCCGAGAAACTGTACCGTGCTGCACTGGCGTTGGACCCAATCAACGAACTTGTCGTTGAAAACTATCGCCTCTTTTGTTACGAACGTTATCCTTGCGGCGCTTATGAAAGCAGCGGTCCGCCATATTCTGTCGTCGCGCGAAGCAACGTCGTAGAAACTCGATTGGACTGGGCAGAGTGGAGCAAGATGATCGATCCGCTTTGTCCCAGAAAAGGCTTCGAGGTGTTTTGGTACAATCGCTTTACCAAGGAGACAAGATTTACGACACCGGATTGGAAGTTAAATTGGGAGAAGCGCCTCAAACGAAGTAAATGGATTGACGGTAAAACAACTGCGCAGTCTGAATTCTACGACGAGAGGACCAAGAGTTCCTTCTTTTACAACACTTACACACAAGAATATAGTAGCAAATTGATTGCTTAAACAGAACTTCATTTGGCAAGATTTCAATTCTATGTCTAATTGCTTATGATATACGGCTCAGCAGTACCTTGTCGATATTCTTAACTCCAACCCTTCAATGCCGACTATGATTCATCCGTGATTCTTCTTATGCGCCTCTATGTATATAATTGATATTGAAATCGCTCGCTTATATGGGTATGCCACCGCCCAAGTCTTCACACACCAACCTCTCTAAAAACATTCTTCGAGCCACTTCAGTCAGTATCTCATCCAGAGCCAAATCTTCGCTCATTTTCTTGTATTGGGCTGCATCCAAGTATTCTTTTGGATCCCAACTTGCCTTCTTGATACTTGCTGATCCTAGATTATTGTGTTCTTGTCCATCATCCCTCGTTGCTTCCGAAATGTGAGGCCTCACACGTGTCGTTAAGGCACTAACGTCATTAAAACCCAATATAGACTTTACCTGTGGAGCCGCATAAGCAAGCCACTCCATTGAAAGCACAATATGAAACTTGGACAAGGTGTCGATTGCTCTTGCCATCATCTCTCGACGCTGCTTGGAATGTTCACTTCCCTTGAAATGATTACGCGCCCCTCCTGGTGGATCAGCAAACGTTTTGGTATAAACATTCCATAAATCCTTTCGATGTTTCCACCACTTGCGCACATCTTTGATGTAACATCCTCGATCTTCAACACACTCAAATCTGAATTGTGATAATGCTCGATCCAGCGGTTTGCGAAAAGACGTCGCAAATACTGCCGGAAGATCAAAATGTCGAGACAGGTCAAAATTTTCCCACTCATTACCAGCTATTCGGAATCCTTGCTCAGCCATGCGAGTAATAATCTCTTCATTTGACCACGAATGAAGATATCCAGCACCCTCTATCTCTTTCCATCCCTTATCAGGCATACAGTAGTAATGCGGTTGTGCCTTCTTTGGCAAGTTATTCTCTGCCAAACTACAAAAGTTTGTCCCTCCTGCCTTTCGCAAGTGTTGAAAGAACAGAAATGTACCGTGTTTTCCGTCTCTAAAGTCTTTTGCCTTTTGTTCTACCCTTGCATCTGGTAGTGTGATCCTCTCATCCAATCTCGGACAGGGGAATATATCTTTAATTTCTTCAATTGTTAACGTACGATTTAGTGCAGTTTCGTTTTGCAATAGTAGAGCATCGAAGCGATTAGTTTTGAACGGATCATTCTGCTCCAATGATGCAAGCACCTCTGAAGGCTCAAGAGAAGCCAATCCGAGTGCAATATCTAGGAAGTGTTCGTATCCCCCGCCTGTCAGTGATGAAGTCTCATTTGGTAATGATACACTACTGATCACTAGACTGGGCACGAGCTGATACAACCAAAATGCAACATAAATAGCAATGACAAAGAATGTTTTTAGAACAGTGCTGTTGCGGGAGACTGAGCCAAGAGTTCGCAGACGCGGCTCCTGACAACATTTGTTTCTCCGATGCGTACGATATCTAGTATCTAGAGAGCTGGAAATGCGATGATACATGATATTGTAGATTCGTCTCTCACGGAGGATATCTCAGATCTTTGTCCCATCCAACTAGTAACAATTGGATCAGAGATACAGATAGATGTTATTTCGATTGTTAAACTGATTTTAGTTGATGAAGGCTGCTTGCGTCGTTGGGGTCTAATCCAGAGTTCGCTTTTAGGCATATGTAAGTACTTCTCTCTCTAGAGAGATAAATTGGTGGCGAGGGGAGGCGGAGACTTGACGCTAAGTTGACGCTACTAAATAGAGGAAGGGTGAATCATTTCGACAGGGGAATTCAGGTTCGACAGGGGGGTCCGGATCTCTCTAACAAATTNAGTAGAATATTAATTTTTTTGCCACTTAGTACGTTTATGGCTGGTCAACCCTATACTCACTTATCGCGAACACAAGAATAGGCTCGCCACTCGCCAGTCGCCACATAGAGAGTGGTAACTAAAATAATCGTTCGTATATATAATCGTATCGTATCTTTGGATTGTTGTGGCTGTGCGGGATGATGGCGTGGGTTTATTGGAGCAGATAAGTCATACAACATGCGTAAGTACATCATACTCTCACCTACTTACTTATCTAGAACATGGCTAGTCCACCAAGTGTCACTTTTTCGAAGGGGATCTACAAATCCTCGTCTACGCACAAAACATCATTAAAGTAGCGATTCTTTATTATGCAGTCAACAATGATATCGGAGGATGTGCTCTTTGCCTTCGCATTTTTACAGGTGGGAAAGTATGGAAAGATAAGTCTGAGAAGTGGAGAGATATTAATTGCGTGTTCGACCTTAACCTTTTATGTTTATGTACAATAAGGACTGGCTAATTCAACGATTCTAGGAGAGTAAGTGGTAAAAAATCATTCATCGGAGAACTCTAGTCCTTCTCTTCGTCAGAGACTGAAATTTTGGGTCTCTTACCGAGGGCACCACGATTATGACGCTCGTTGAGCATACGCTCGAAGTCAGGTCCTCTAGGAACAATAGACAGCTTGTTTAGATCTGGGTGCGAACAGAAGTAATGTTCCTTGATTTGATGCATGTCCACAGTCTCTGCCACACCAGGAATTTGGTAGATTTCTCTGCAATAGTTGAGCAGATTTGGGGAGTTGGCCACAGATCGTGTATTGGTCTTGAAGTACACAACGTATACTTCATCGAAACGAAGTAGTGTAACGAAGAGTCTGATGTCGGATAGTGTGAATTGATCGCCAGCAATGAAGCGTTGCCTCGAGAGTATCTCCTCTACTCTGTCGAAAGCTGCAGTCAGGTCATCAATGGCTAGATTATAAGCTTCTTGTGTCTTGGCAAATCCACAGCGGTACACACCATTATTCAGATTCGGATAAATCCAGCTATCAACCGATTGCATGGCTTCTCTCAAATCTTGAGGTTCCAGGTCGATATCAGGAGAGGTGGCATATTCATCAAATTGTGAGTTGAGCATTTGAATAATCTCAGACGATTCGTTGCTTACGATGGTTTGACTCTTCTTATCGAAGAGGATTGGGACTGTGTATTTCCCATCCTTGTCGCCTGAAATTTCATAAATTTCACGAACACTCTTTGCATTAAAGATCGGATCCGCTTCATTGGAGGGGTACGAGGCAGGGAAGGGGCCGCCTAAGCCTGCTGTGTTCTTCAAGGCCTCCCCACTCTTGTTGGCGAAGACCCACCCATTATGTCTGTCAATCGGATCATCGGGTTTGGTCTTCTGCCACACAGGCATGACAACTGTGACGGAAATGATATCTTCCAAACCTTTGATGGCTCTTGTCATTAGAGTTCGATGTGCCCAGGGACATGCGTAGGCAACATAAAGGTGATAACGACCCTTCTCCGGAGGAAACATAGAGCCAGGCTCCTTGCTTATCTTGTTTCTCCATGCCGCATCAACCCTCTTGAAGGAGCCGTCAGTGCTCATTTCTGCATTAACAGCAATTGAAACGAATTGTTGTGTTAGACGATGGACACATATCAAAACATGAAGAAAAAAACGGAATGTATTTTTACCGCTAGATCTATCAGTCGACTGATAGATCTAGTGGTAAAAAGTCACATCACAACACAGCAGCGTCAACAACTCACCATCCAGGGCAGTTCTAGCAACACTTTTTGTTGTATTTAATCTTCTAGTCATAGTCGTTGAAGGAAGTTTGGTATAAGCTGAGGTGAACTGCAATGGATTAGATACGATGATTCTGGTTGCGGTTATGAGCAAGCTGATGCGATGGCGATGGAGCATTATCATCTAATTTTATGACGGCAATTGGATACTTAGGCACGGTGAGGTTGCGGTGATGTTGCCATGCATGACAATGATGAATCAAAATGCATGCATTTACAGCACGACTGTTGAGTACCGCGTATCTCAACAGACCGTAAAAATATTTTCCACTCTTTTTACTTTTCTCCGGGGTTAATTATAGAGACTCTTTCAAGAAGAAGTGAATAAATAGCAACAAGTAAGTAGATTTTGAATGTTGACCCTTCAGTTCAGAGTTGGTTAAAATCTGATTTTAGATTGTTAGGGTACAATTTTGGTATGGTACCCAGGTCTCAGAGGTCGCCGTCAGCCGGCGAAGAAAGAAATAAACCCTTATTAGACCTTATCATATTAAGATACCTGCCATGTGTGGGTTTCAGAATAAAGATGGCCATCTTAAAACTCAACGCAGACAATTTTCATAAGAAGTATGAATTGAAAGAGTCATCTATTACACTTTAGTGCATGTATTCGCCTCTCTTGGCCTTGGAGGTCAATGCAGTACTCTGGTGTATGCTGCACATTACAATCATCTCAAATCTTCGGGGATCTACTGCCATCATCGCTGATGAATACTTCTATCATTTGGATATCAACTTCTCTTCGATAGCCTCGACCAGACCAACTGCTTGGTGAGATGAAAGAACAGCAACAAAAGCTCAACGCAGTATTCCAGGCGATGGATGATAAAAACGAATTAACATATCCCATGACATCTACTTCATCGGCAGCTGCATCTGCATCTGCAAGCCCCGCAGAAACTTTCTGGGGAAAGTTCGAATCAACGTTCCTTACAAACGAGTACAATGCAACTGCTCCTGCTCTGCCGATGCCTACGTCGCCTCCTACAGAATTTGTAACATCGCATGTTCCAACACACAACTCAACAACGAAACCATCAGCAAGCCCTTCAATGCTGTCATCATATGTGGCTCCTTTAGAAATTGTACGACCGCATTTACCAACACACAATTCAACAACGAAACCTTCTGCAGGTCCTTCGCTACTGCCATCAGTAGATCTTCCTAGCCGGAAGCCTTCGTTGTCTCCTTCATCATCAGCGTATAATGATCTAATGGCAACAACACATCTCAGCAATAAGCGAAAACAGCCAACATCTTCCTCTTTAGAGAGTGATCTGGCATTTTCCTCCGGAAATAGTGAAGGAGACTTGCTTAATGTGAATGACAGCAGTGAGCCGAATGCTGGCTTGGGGATCGGAATGGGACTATTAATTATTACGCCATTGGCAATGCTAGTTGTTGGAATTATTTTCGAAATAAAACGACGGCAACGAAGACGAAAAAAGGTAATACTGCCACTAAGAAACTCTCATATCCCGAAAGATCGTGTCACCAAACGCAAAAGACAGGATGCAGCGAGTCATCGGGAAAGTTTCTACCCTCTCACGCCAAAATGGGTTCAAGGTACACGTGATACTAGAACCGCTCCAACGACGGGTGTGGCAGCTAAAGACACTGTAAACGTGACACCCAAAGCTGTGGCAACCAGGAGCTCAAAACATGAGATAAGTGCCAAGGGCACAGATGCTGTAAAAGAGACAAAAGAAGTGACTGCTGATGTTGCTCCTTTCCAGAGTATTCGGCCGCAAATCATTACAAGTTCTCCAACCAAGTGTACGACAAGTGCAAGCGGTGCTGAAGAGACGAATGAAGACGTGAGTCGCATTGAGATATGTAGAAACTTGAAGAGAGAGATATGTACCAAGAATGCAAGTGCGATACAAGAGACGAAAGATTTGGCTGGTGATGGTGCTCAAATTGACGCAAGTGCTCCGATTACGAGTAATGAAAGTATAGGAGCTGATATAGAGACAAAGAAAGCTGCAACTCACGTGGCTACAGCAAGTAGCGGGGAGAGAGAAATAAGTGTCAACGATGTAAGAGTTGAAGGAGAGACGAAAGATGCGAGTACTGACGTGGCTAGTACTACATTCGACGAGGTGAGCGCCAGCAGTTCAATCAGTACACATACCAGTGGAAGTGTAGAGAGTATGACTGGCTTGATAATTAAAAGAAGCCCAAAGAACTTGAGTGTAAAGAAGTCGAAGGAATCTACTGATAGTGCTGATATGCAACAGGATTGTGTCACAAGACAGATTGAAACAATTGCTGAAAGCACACAGAAACAGACGGTTAGAGACAAAAGCGAAGGTGATGTTGCAGAGTTTAATGATCTCGTTGCTGGTGATGATCGTATATCAAGTAGGTCAAAGAATGAGATCGGCGCGAAGGGAGCAAACGCCAAAACGACAAATGAAGCGACTACTGCTGATACTAATACTTTGCCTGATGAAGTAAGTGTGAAACGTTCAAGCAGTACACAGAGCAGCGAGAGTATACAGAGCATGACAAGCTACGTGATCAAGAGTACAAAGAGCTTGATTGAGACTAAAGACTCGAAGAATGATAGTGTAGATGCACCAACAGACGAGACAAGAGCGGAGAACTCCACAAATTCTTCAAGGATTGTAAAGATGGACGGTGCTGCAACGTCTTTTTCCGAAATGCTCTCTAATTTACAACTCTTCTTTGATTGTAATGGTGACATTTTCAACGGCAGTTCGCTAAGGATTCCATCGTAAAAAGTAAAGAGATGTTTGCATGGATTTGCGTCGAGTATTGTATCCCTTCAACTGCATGTAGCTTGTGTGACAATACATATGTGTTCCATCCGCTTTAGTTACTTGAACCGGCATCAAAAATCAGACAGTGACAGGTGACAGTCGACCAGTCGATGTTTTATCATGGCCAATTAATGGCCAGCTACCATACCACTTACCGTACCAGGCCATCACCCGAGTAGCAAGATAAAGACGACGAAGATGGCGATTCTTGCCTCTCTACTTTTCTGGCTTGCTGCCTCGCAAATCGGTGCCTTCACACTAACTTTTCCCTCTATGAAAAATTCTAACACGCAGTGCCGATTGGACCTCCTCGCGGCTGTATCTTCTGACATACAACATCATAACGATGAAGATGCATCAATCGCCGCAACGACATCACCAAAGCCACATAAGAGACGCGAGAGATATTCAGGTAGATATCCGAAAAACTTTAAACACAAATACAAAGAGATGCAAGGCGATGAAGAGACAGTTGCTAAGGTTTTAAGCAAGGGAATGACGCCCGCTGGCCAGCATGTACCGATTATGGTGAGAGAATGCTTGCATTACATGGGCTTGGAAGATAATCAACCTAAAAGTGATCCTATGTTGGTGGTAGATTGCACCCTTGGATATGGTGGTCACTCCTCTTATATTCTCAAGCAAATCATGAACAGTACCGATGCAAGACTGATCGCATTCGATCAGGATTCTGTTGAAATAAGAAAGACGGAAGAAAGACTCAGGAAGTCCGTATTGGGTCAAACTGCAATCACCGCGGATTCATCAGAAGAAGATACCAACATATTCACGGCAGTCAATCAAAACTTTGCTGAATTGGGTGAATATATGACATCAACCAATCAGGTCGGAAAAGTGACGAGTTTATTGGCTGACTTGGGCTTATCGTCGATGCAGATCGACAACAACGACAGAGGATTTACGTACAAACGAGATGGTCCTCTCGACATGAGAATGTCTGCGGATGATACCAAGGAAACTGCGTATCAACTGTTGCAGCGACTGCGTGTGCGGCAGCTCAAATCAATGCTAAAGCAAAATTCCGATGAAGAGTTCGCAGCCGAGATAGCATTTGGCCTTATTGGGGACCGGGGCAAGATTCCAACAACGACAATGGAGTTGGCTGATAGAGTAAGAGACATCGCAAGACCTTTGATCATCAAACAACATAACTGGAACAGTGAACAGATTGGAAAGAATCAGGCAAAGAAATTGAAAACTCAGTTAGATTCAACGATAGCACGAGTTATGCAAGCAATACGAATCGAAGTAAATGGAGAGTTCCGTGTGCTTGAGAAGCTTCTTGAGGACATCCCGACAAAAGTTCTATCTCCTGGGGGGAAGGTTGTAATCCTCACATTTCATAGCGGTGAAGATCGAAGGGTAAAGAAGTCATTTAAGAGTGGCTTTCAGAGTGGAATATACAGTGTATGGGGTAAAGATGTTGTGCGTCCGACAAAAGAAGAGAGGAGGAACAATCCTAGAAGCTCGTGCTGCAAATTGAGATGGGCAATTCTTTCAGATCAAAATGCAAATGTGATGGCGGAGCAGTAGTTGTTAGAGTATATTTCTGTCTAAATATAACCGCTTTGCATATCATTTATGTCCAACGAACCAAAAGATATTTGGATGTTTCTACTTTAAGATACCTATACTAAACACTCTATCTCTAGAAGCCCTTACTTTTACAACATCAACGTGAAAAATTAATACAATAGAGAGCAACAATAAACTCATGGCGGTTCTTCAGTTACATGGCTCCACCTGACATCAATTGTTCAAATGCAACATTGAGTGGCTTGAAGAAGATAGGAATCTGGTCAACAACAGCGCTTTTGAGCACAAACTCTTGCGCAGCAAAACCAACAATTGCCAGCATGCCAAGTCGACCGTTAAAGACCTCTGCCTCTTGCATGAATCGCTTTTGTCCATCAGTTTTTCCACCCAAGTTCAAAGGATCGAAGCCGTAATCAGTAGGATCGAGTTTGCATGAATCATTCTCAGCAACACTTTCGGTAATCTCCAAGGCTGCTGCCAAGGCAATGGTAGCAATCCAAAACGCAGGAAAATGCGCATGACTTAGTCCATCATTGAGAATAGAAGGTACACGATCATTGCTTGCGAGCAAGGGAGCCAAATCGAATGCATTAGCGATGTTCTTGTGCATGAGTTCAGCCATAGGCCATCCGACAGCCGCGAGCATGGCAAGGCGAGCGTGCTTCAGTTCCGACTTCCTTTGCCATTGCAATGAGTTGGCATCAGAAGCAAAGTTGAAGGGGTCGAAGCCTCGGTCTCCCGGGAGACTGCCATCGAGAAGGGCCGGACGAGGGAGGAACGGCAGAGCGGCTGATGTTTCCTTACCAGAGACTTCGGATTGATCACTGTAGAGACGCATAGGGTCGAGGATCTCTTTGGTTTCAGAAAGGATGGAGCTCTCCAATGGCTTGATGAGACCATTCAATCGTTCGGGAGAGTTTGCTGAGTACAACCCAAGAGGGTCAAAGATTGTTTTTTCGGGCGAAGGGATGGCCACGGCGTCTGCTGCCTTAGCGGTGGTTCGCATAGACACCGGACATTTAGACGTGAAGGCCACGGTGAATGGAAGCAGGAAGGAGAGAGCAATAGCAGTAATCTTCATGTTGAGATAGATATCGATGTACTTTGTATAAGATGAAAATTTTATGATCCCACCTTCATGATCAATCGAGTTTACATGCTGATTCAGATGCACAATAGGTGACTCATCGGCATCATGGTCGTGCACCCTTCTTGCTACATGCTCTTGTTCGCAGCAGCATGCTACCTAACATCATGGACTCAGCGCACCATCTGGACTCGCTGTGTCAGTTGAGCGTGTTGATGGCAAACCTGCCGATCTCGATCGAGATGTACATAAGTATTTCGTCGGACACAATCCGAAAACATACTCACAATCTCAAATAAAGTGGCGCCTTCGGACGCCTTCAAGTCATGTGGTTTGTTGCTCGTGCAAAAAGTTAGATAGCGGGATAGCGTGGTGACTGGTGACTCTTGGTGACTGCATGGAGCAAGACTGGAGCAAGATAGAGCAAGATCAATAGCCCCAGATATCGTACGAAATGATGTTGACTGCACTCCCTTTGATGGCATATAACGATAGGTGACGAGTGTTACCCTAACTTATCTACATCATCATCGTCTTCCACGGACTTGTCAAAAGATTTCAAACCCGCTTCTTATCAGGTAGGAACCAACACACAATCGCCCGAATTGTGCTTGCCTCGCTCAAGTCAAGGTCAGATGGCGAAATCAAGCGACACCACTCACGACGCCATACAGACTCAGGCGCAGCCAGATGCTTGTACCTCATCCCCTCAACCATGCGTGTTGGCTGCAGAAGAGGAGAACATTCGGCGTCTTCAACATGAAGTTTTTTGCATAGAGAGCACACTACGTGCGATAGGGAAGAAGAATAGCTGTAGCAAGGAAGTGATCACTTTAAAAGCCAAGCTAGACGCAGCGAATGAAGAGCTTGATGCAGTTCTTGAGGATCAGCAGCATCTCATGAGTATTTCTTCGGAGGATGCTAGTCAAGATCTCTTGTCGCTAACCAGTGATGAGCTACAATTACTTGTAACACCTCCATGTTCTCCGAAACGACCTTCTACTCTACTCCTTTCTGATGATTTGCGACAGTTAGAAGATCTACTCAACAAAACTCCTAAATGGAGTATTCCCTGGTTTGAGATTAAGACAGAGATAGTTTCACTGAAAAAAGAACACGGTATCGTGAGCCAAGAAAAGACAGGCCCGGCAACGCCTCACCAACAAAAGAAATGCGAGCCACAAAATGACGCCGAAGACGAAACAAAACTGATGAGTCCACCTCGAATTCAGAAAGTGACGGACAATCCTACTATCTATCTGAAAAGTAGAGAGCCACCTGCTATCGGAAACTTGAAGAACGAAAGCATCTTCCGACGTAACAGTGCAGACGATGCTGATAGCGTCCGCCGCTCCATAAGTACTGTGAAGACAGCACTAACTCGTGATTCATCTGCGTGTTGTGCAAACGCCTGCGCGACTAAGATGGTCGTGACAGTAACAGTGATTAGTGTTGATGGACTTACTGCAAGGAAGTACGAACCCAACTCCAAACTACCAACGCAACTGAAGAAAAACGATCTATCTATTGGTGATACAGTAACTATTGTTGCATCTTTTTCTCAGACTTTCTCAGGCAAAGAATTCCAGACACATCTTCCAAGTGACCCTATTGAGGTGGAAACTCCAGTTATACCAACCCAGTCCTTCCCTCAACAGCTGGTTGAATGGCCAAGTGATGAAGATGATGTGACATTAGGCGGCAACAACATTGAACTGTCTACTTACAAATATTCTGGAGAGTTTGAACTGGAAAAGCAACGAGGTGGAAAGTCATCCGCAAAGAGATTAACACCGCAAACATGTCCAATAAACATATCCATCTCACGTCATGGCAAGATGTTGTCTCTTGGCAAAGCCAACCTTGTCATCACTGGCGAGGAAAGGGGAATATCTACTACCGTCGTTCCAATTTATATTGACCATGGCCAACAAAAGTCGAAAGTGAAAAATATGAAGAAGCTCCTGAAAGGCAAAAAGTCTAGTCCCATGGTGAGAATCCAAGGTGACAATGTTCAGTTTGGTTTGGAAAATGATGCAATGCTTCGGGTCTTGGTATCCGTTAGAGCGGGGTCTAGTGGCCAGAAGGTGAAGGAAGCAGTAAACATGAATCAACCTGCGCATGCAATTGAACCATCTGGTAATCTTTGCGAAGACAAGTCCGTCGAAGGCCATCGGCACAAAGCTTATAAGAACGCAGGGGACGAAAGAGCGGCGAGCAACCTTGATGCTACTACCTCCAGTGCTCAACTAGATCAAAGAATTGAAAGAATAAAAGCTTCTATCAGACCATTGAATGAGACGAAGAGTGAACCGATGCTACCCAAGGACAGCAAAAAATGTGGTGTTGGGTCGCCGAATTCAGATGAATTTCTTGCTCAAAGTGTGTTTAATGATGTTCGCCCTACACCAGCATCGCATCATCCCACTAAAGGCGAGCCAAAGTCGATCGAAATTGATCTGTCGTCTATGAAAGATGAACTGCCCCAAAAGCAAGTCTACAAATCCAGCCCAGGTGCCGACGAACTTCTTTTGGAAGTGTGTACATCTCTCAACTTTGACATTGCTGAAATGTGGCTCCACGAAGGCGATAGCTATCACCTAATCAATGCCCACATCCAACCTTCAGCTGTAACCAAATCAACTGCCTTCAGGCAACACTTAATCTATTCCGACGTCCAACCTTTGGCTCTAACCAAATTAATGTGTGACGAGCTTCATGATGTCTACCACGGCGAAGGCTCGTCCGAACAAACCCACCGACTCTCCATGTCAATCTGTAAGTGGGCAAAGAAGACCGGAAAGATGCTTTGGATAACCGAGCATCAGACACCTCGTCTTGCTCAGGCGCTCAAGTATAGTATCAGTGGTGTAAGAGCGGTGGTAGCCGTACCGCTCTGTCAGGAAGGTACATATGCGACGGCTATCTATTTCAGTATGGAAGCTTCGAACGAGGAAGCGTTTGCACTTGGTGCTGAGGATTACTTGAAGAAAACGAGTGAAAAGTTATTCCTAATGGCTAAATGAAAGAGAGAAATACTAGCGAATATTCGATATATGTAATACTAAATGTACGTAAAACTACTTTTGATATTTAGGCCTGAGTCAATCTTGAGCACAAGCCATCGCTATCCCGTTCCATGGCAACATACAGGTCCTTGATTCCCATTGCGTGACCACACCGAATGTTAGAAGCAGCAGAACTTGGTCCAGCTGTGGACCCAGTATTGATCCGCGTGTGTGCACCTTTCCTCCAAGAATGCACCCCAATGTCATCAATGTTAAATCCATACTCTTCTTCAATGATTGTTTTGTATTGGAGCTTTATTTTGTTGACAATGTCGCGGAAGACTTGAGTGTCGACGCCAAACAGAGCTGACACTGTGTAAAATTGGAATAGGACATTCATCGCCAAAAGGGTACGATGGCGGAAGACGAATTTCAAGACTTGCTCGTACAATTGATTTCTTCTCATTCTGCATCAGTTTATCATCTACATCCAAAACGAGTTCCATTTTGTTCGGTTCTGGAGGGTCAACAAGACCTCCGGGATGTAGAATTGTATACTGCAAGCCTGAGAGACACAAGTACCGTTCCGCCTTTCGTTTCCAAATCAAGATATCACCATGTCCCTCGCCGTTCTTGTCTTTCCCTATTTGATTCCTTGCGCATAGAGCTGGCGGATGCCTTCTCAAATCAAATAAAAGTAGTTCACCTTCTTATCTTGAGTAAACTTAATTCATTATGGTTAAAGCTACTCATTATCATCATCGACATCAACAATCCAATTTTCCAATCGAGGCAACAATGTAAAAACATCAGTTTCTTCGATTGGTGCTCCGTCAAACCGTGCTTCACCCCCTCGAAAAGTGATTCGGTCAATGAATGTTGTATTCACCAGGCTGAAAGTGTTCCCATCAATGTACTCAGCGAGAGCAAATCCTTTACACCAGTGACCAGCATTGCGTCGAACATAGATGTTACACATGTTGCATCGATGACTTACTGCAGACATACAGCTAAGGCCATGAATGTAGTAGTAGGCTTCATCCGACGACAAGCAATGGTCGCCATCGCACTGGCGAGAGTATTCATCGCCAGTGCGAAGTTGACTGAGAATAGTTTTTCTCTCATTTGTATTTGTCAAAGGTCGGTAGGCATTCAAGTGCATATCATACGTGGAGTCTTGAGGGAGAGTCAAACCAATTGCTTCAAGATTCCCTTGCGTAAAGACAGTAAGGCCAAGCTGATTTGCCAGTATCAAGCCGAGCCTGTGTAGACGAATTTTGTGCGCTTCACCTGGTGCCCCGGGCACACTTAACGTAACCACATAATGACTTTTGTTGACGTATGTGGGTTCGAGAGGACGACAGACGGAATGCAGCACACCATTTTCGCCATAGTGAAGTTGCTCTTCATCTTCCTCGTGAACAGCAAGGAGTGTTCCAGTAGTTCTGGCGTCTTTAGCATCTAAATCAAGAATTCGTGCAGAGTAGAGGCCGACCAAATATCTCGCAGCTTGAAACTCTTTGACATGGCCGCCGAACCCACGATAGTCGTCTGCAGTCGAAACGAAGTTTAGGAATCACTCTGAAAAGTAAAGGAGAACATACATGAACATTTCATTGAACTTACCAAACCAACGGAACGCAGCACCCTGGCAGATTTCATACACAAGCCTGGCTGGGATGAAGACATACACGTCAGGAATAGGTTGCCCATTGAAATCTGGATTACCCTCACCAACTATGACTCGAATCCTTAGATCGCCCGCCTCTAAACATCTAATGATAGAGTGGATGCAGCACTTTTGCTTGATGATATAGTCAAGAATGCAGCAAAGCTCGTTGAGTTCTTGGTCATGAAATGATTCATCTCCATGCTCATTATGATGTGCATCAATGAGGCTCTGAACATCAGGCTTACGAAATCCTCTCGCCTCATCTGATCTGATGAATGTCACCGCCATTGTACTTAACTGACCAACAGTACACTGACGAATGTACATTAGACCATAGTGTTCAAGGACTTGGTCGTATAACCGAAGGTGATACTCTATTCTTTCAGGAGGGAAAGATTGTTGGGTAGGTGCTCCGTCATCATCTTCGTCAGCGGCGGCAGCTTCGTTGGCGGCGGCGGCTGCTTCGTCATCGTCAGAGATGTCATCATTGTCACGCTCGTCATGATCAGAATCAGAACTGTTGCTGTGGTTGGAGAATGAAGCCTCAATGTCACTCTCAGCGGCTGCTTTGGGATCAGATCCACGGATATTTGCCTCAAATTCATCATCCGATGCATTCTCATCATAGGATGATTTGACACCCCTTGATGACCGGCGGCTTGGCCGCCGAGGTGGTGGATCATCGGCCATGGTTGACAAGTAAATGCATTACTACCTTAGCACTACCCTATGCGGTGAAGACGAAGATCTAAAGATAATATTAATTCCTCTGCAGACGTTTCAGTGTAGATCTCGGCTTATTTTAGTAAAGATTAACTCGGTGAGGGGCCCGCTTCTGGGGCCGCCTGGGACCTCTTTCAGGAACGTCAACCTCTCTCCGAGAAGTCATACAGTCGTGCCAACGTCGTCTTGAACAATATCAGTCCTCATCATCTATTACCACCCCCCTGTCTTTTTGAATGCTATGAGCTCCCTTTTCAATTCGTTTCGTTCACTCAGGGGCAATGCTCCTAGTCCTCGCCCGTCTCTCTCGTTCTTCATTGCCGTCGACAGCAAGTGTGAAGGTTTCTTCAAGTTCCCTAAGATGGTTGCTAACCAGGTGGTGGTACGTGAGGCGGTATAGCGTTCATTGAGTGCATTTCGAAGATCTTTCCAAGTACGGATGTTGCCTCCTAGTAGTTTCTTCACAGCCCGACAGGCTTTCGGATCGTCGAATACGGCAAGGCTGATTCTTTCGGCAAGACCTTTCAAGTTCATTCTGGCACGTTCCCTCCAGTCCAGTCCCTGGGCATCCACCGTTGTTTTAACGGCGACACAAACAAATTCTTCGCAAGCATGCAGCTGAAGCCGCGGATCATTCGTATAAGCACCACGCTTTGACATCTTGAGGGTAGAGAGAGAAAATGACAACAGAACATCGCAGACGGAGTTTTAAATTTGTTTTAAATTTGTTGTCGCCCCCATCCTCCTACCTCCTGCTCGAGTTGCATACGGTTCTATAAGTTCTTTATGGTTGTTTGCAAATCATTTTTGGTCGACAAGAGCGTATGGTAGGCTTATATCATCATGGTATCTTCATCTACAACAGCATTTTCCCAAAGGAGGAAGAGACCATATTTTAGTCATCGGGTAGATTAACTTGATCTGCTTGAGTCTCACAGTGGTAATATATGCATTGTAGATTCCAGATGGTATTCTTGTGTCGAGTAGTAAATCATTCTCAATAATACGTTTTTGCAATTCTTTCTTTTCGTTTAACAACAATGAAAGCAATCAAACACCCCATCAACTCCTGTCTTTGCTTCCGTGTGATCTTTCGCCTCATTTGACATTGGGTGACCAATAACTATATCCGGTTCATTGCGATCCAAAGGCGCCGTAACATCTTTGATTTCACCTTGATCCATTGCCATATCTAATGCTGCAGATACTTTCCCTCCACTATGCTGTTTTAATAAATCAACTGCTCTTCTTGGATCTGACTCAAATAGAAACCCTTGATGTTCCTCCGATAGTTTGAGCATTAACATTGGTGCTTCAGAGTTCATTGATAGACTAAGACCCAACGCCACCATGGAATCAAACCCCTCTGTCACAAAATCAGCACCTGTGAAACATATCTTGAAAAATAGACGATGCTTGAGTACAAAGGATGTTGTGAATGAACCATCCTTTTTGACTTTTCGCAATTGAACTGGTTGTAATCTATTCAAATCATTGCGAAGGTCTATCCCAGTTTCTTCATATAATTCTCTTGCTGCACCAATTTTACATGCCAATGTAAGTAGTGGATGGGAGCTATCTCCATCCACCGTGCTGCTGCTGCTGGCGGTTGTATCCTGCAAACGAATCAATGCTTCATTAAAATCTTCCTTATCGACATGTCCCCCAGGTGCTTGAAAGTGTGGCGATTTATTCTTTTTACGACTGCAATAGAGCAGTAGCAATCCATGTATTGGATGTTGTGCAAATAGGAAAGCTCGATAGTCTTCGGTTGTGTAGTCCAGGTGAAGGTCTGACATGACAGTGATGGTTGGATTTTTGATATGTTGTTGCGTCGTAATAATCTTTGTAAAAGATGATTTGTCGTACTTGATACCGTTATCAACAACGTGTGGATGTGTTGCTCGATGAATAGAAATAGTGTAAAAGGTAGCAAGGACGAATGGTCCAAGAAATACTACGAATTGTTTGATTGTCAGATGCCCCCTTCGGGCTGATGTCGGCATATGCAATTTTTATAGAAACTAGAAGCCACTAAAACACACAAGTCCTTTTCAAACAACCGATGATTCTCTCGGAAATCAAATCATTCAACTACTGCATGCACCAATGAATTTCAAGCTGCTGTCTTCCTACCGCTCTCTATCTCTCTAGAGAGAGGGCAGCGTATCTTCTTTTTTATGGTTGTGAAGATTCTGAAAGTTTTTTCGAGTTTCTGTAGCGATCATTTTAGCGAAGACATCCAGCGCCATCAAAATTGCAAATAGGAGCTAAGCATGTATTGTGGGTTCGATGTTATTGACACTACACAGCAAGAAGCAATGAAAAACATGCACTGCCTACTCGCACTATCTCTCGCATGCATTCTATGCATTGCCAACTCTTTCTCGACAGCGCCCTCCTCAACAACTAAAAAAAGTCATGTCTGCTCACATCCTATCATAAATCACGAATCCATCATCCTATCATCATCAACACAACTCCAGAGCAGCCGAAACGGCGCCGAAGACATCTATGGAGCAGTCCACCGCAAAGAGTACGAAATGAAACGTCTCAGCACCCAGCATGCCTCCCTATCTGATCCAATCCGCATGGCCATGGGATATGCTCAAGAGGGTATCGAACGGAAGCGTCTTGCGGCAGCATTACGACGTGTCTATGATGATCCATACAATCCTGCCAATCCAGATGCCAAGGAAAAATCACCGGAGCAATTGGAACGAGAGGAGAAGATGTTGGAGAATGGATTGGCCGAGGCGACGATGAGACGGGGGAGTTTTATTGTGGATATTAAACGGAGGAGTTTGAGTTATCCGAGAGAACAATTTGCGAGGTATGATGATGCATCGCTGGTGGCTGAGGCGATGGTACGATTGGGCGCGGATGTGGTATTTGTGAATGTTGATTATCATTCGTATGGGGGTGATCTTGGTGAATTGAAGTCGGCAGTCAAGGCGGTACGAGGTGTGAATAATGAAGCAGCTGTGGTTATGAAGGATATTGTTGTCGATGAGATACAACTTGGTTTGGCCAAGGAGGCGGGCGCTGATGGGATTGTATTGATTGCAAGCGTGCTGGGCCCCGCGTTGGAGAACTTTTTGAATTTAGCAACGATCATTGGATTGGAAGTGATTGTGGAGTGTCATACGTATAATGAGGTCAAGGCTGCTTTGGATGCGTTGGCAACGAATATTATGGTATCCAATAGGGATAGGATAACGGGAGAATTGATTCCAGATCAGGCAGTCAAGTTGGCTGGTATGTTCCCTGGTAGCGGAGGACCGATAATTACCATTGCTGGAGGAGGAGTTACCAACACGGATCAAATGAAAAAGTTACTGGCAGTTGGATATGATGGAGTGGTTGTTGGCAAGACAGTGATGGGATCTCCGAAAGCGCCAGAGTTTATTCGTGCAGTTAGAGATCGAACATTGCTTCCTGCCGAGTTCAGCCAGTGGGGACTTGATGATGTTGAGTTTGATGTGGACGGCAATGTCATGAGTGGACCGAAGAAGGGAATTCCAAGTGCCACGGACGACGACGTATTCATGTAAACGTCGTGTGTCTTGAGCATCAATATATCAGTTCTATTGTTTTATTGTTTACGACATTGATTAGAATTATGTTAATAAACCATGCTGACAACTATCAAGAGAGAATTCTCCACGTATATAATATCTGCGGACCTTCTTTGTTTGGTGTAACTTAGAACTCAAATCGTTGAAAGTCATCATACCCACGTTCCTTCTTGACGCTATTATCTCTCTTCTGCCATGCACCCTTGGCCACCTTATTCGTCCTCTCCTGCTTATTCTTCTTCGCTCTACTCTTCCGTCCCGTTCCAGCTGGTGCACTACGAACAATCTTATCAACCTCTCCACTCTCCATGGCAATAGCTTCAACATCCTTTGCCAAAAAGATCAATGCTCGCTTGTCGGATGTTCCTTCCTCACGATGTAGCAATTCATCAATGAATGTATCACTTTGAATACGCGACTCTACCACATCTTCAAGCTCTCCACCAATAATATAAATCAATCTTCCTTCCTTACCATCATCATTTTGTTGTTGCTTCTTCAACAAAGGGTACATCCAAGCACAAAATCTTGAAAGTGCCGTAACACTCCGTCCCAAACATACGTCATACTTTGCCAAATGTTCCTTCCGTCCTTCTCGCTCGGCATACATTTCTTCACACCGTCCACAATGGATACGTACATTCTCCACATCTAATTCGGCCGCCATTTCGGACACTGCCACAAGTTTCTTTTGTATGGAGTCAACCAGCGTAAATTCACAGTGAGGAAGTAATAGGGCTAGTGGTAGACCGGGGAATCCACCACCTGTACCTACATCAACAATTTTCAATGGTTGTGGGTTATTATTGCTACCGTCATCCTCACTATTGCTGATGATACCACTGTGACTGTTCTTGAGAACCAAGGGCATCAAGGCAATACTCGGCAAAATATGTCGATGATACACCACCTCGGGAGTACAATCTTTCCGAGAAATGAGATTCAACCGTTGATTCCATGATAGGACCTGTTCCGTTAAACGCAATAGCTTCTTGTGATCTTTTTCGGCATCCTGGATGGTGTCAATGTTGTGTTGTTTGTAAAAGTTGACTAGATTTGTTTTGGCTTCTTCTGAGTAGGGGTCAATTTCTTCTTCTTCTGCGGCTCTGCTTCCTACACGTAAAGAAGAAGAAGAAGAGGAGGAGGATGCACTGCTGGAGTATAATTGAGAGTTGTGCAAGTAGACTGGATGTCGGTTGATGGCTCCTCCTCGAGTGATGGTGGAAGGAAATGAAAAGGCAGTTGTCATCATCATTATCCTTCTTGTGAACAGTGGATGGACATGAGATATGCATACCATCATCATCATTATTGGGATTGTAATCTTGTTTTGTGTCCACATCATACTGCTAATACTGTTCTTGCTCTCCAATTGTATCTAATGGAGCTGCTTATTATGTTACGCCGAATATCTCTTTTCAATGGTGGCGTGGATAATAAGTGATTTTTCAATAGGGCGACTGGCGACTGATGGCTGCGGGGTTGGGCTGACGGAATCAGTATGTTTCTACGTCGATTTCTTTTTCTACGAGCGCCTCTCACTCTCGCTTAGTTCATTACTGCGCTTTGTCTTTGTTGGATGGGCCATTGCAATTGCCTGACAATTAGCTGACAATTGCAAGCAGCTGCCACGCAATGAATGCAACGACGATGCAATTGTTCGGCCACATTGGAAAGCGCTCACGGCATAGTGCTATAATCTGTTCGCCATTATCGACATCTTATGCCAGATGTTGGAAAAAAAGTTACAATCATCGATGTAATTCTGGTTCCTCCAGTAATAACAGCAATAATACAAATTCAATTGCCACCGGCACAGAAGAAACCATCACAAGGAGACGCAGGAGGAGGAGGAAAAAACAATCTTTTTCACCACTGCTACAAATCACATCCAACCACCCCAAAAGTACCAACCCACATCATTACAACACCACAACACCCTCCACTAATGAAATCAAACTACTCACTCGCAAACAACTCCTTCGCTTGACACCCAAACAACGGTCCAATCTATACCGTCATCGATTGCAACAACATAAAGATTCCATGTCCTATTTACAACAAGCTAGAACAAATGTACGGTCCAATCTCAATTACCTGGGTGATACAGCTGGGAGTAACTTCAAGAAGAATATCAAGGTAATTCAACGATTGTTTCGAGGAGAGGAAGAAGAAATTTGGAAAGACGAGATTGTGGAAGGAACTAAGCAACAACAACAACAACGGTCGAAGCAATTGAAATCACAACAAGAGAAAGACGAATTGGATTGGGAACGTCTACCTTCAGAAATCAAACAAAATGTACAATCCAATCTTGTAACTGTTCAGAATTGGTTACATAAAGCTACAGATGGGATGATTCCCTCTCCTTCACTAGTTCATACTGATGGTACTACTACATCATCATCTTCTATCATTGGAGGAAGCGTAGCAACACGCGTACAAGAATTCCATCAAGCGAAACAAAGTCGTGGTCTAGTTATGGATCGTAAATGGTTTGCTTGGAATATTGCCTTGGCGTTATTACCTGGTGCATTGATTGGTCTTTACTTGAATTACATGCAGGATGAAATGAAGGAGTATTATATCAAGTTGGAGGAACAAGAGCGTGCGCGGATATTGGGTCCTTCTGCAGTAGTAGTTGATGGTAATGAAGGAAAAGAATCACAACAAGAGGAACAAAATCGCAATAAGGAACAGAAGGGCATGGGTATTTCATCGGCTTTTGTATTGGAAGGTGGAGGAGTGTTTGAGAAAGTGAAGATGGCAGTGAACGATTTGTTTCTTGGAGGTGTAGAAGAACGAATTGGCAAGGTTCGTGACGTGGAAGATGATACCACCGAATCTCATCAACAAGAAGAAAAAGAACAATCTACAACTTCAGCATCGGTTCCGGTACATGAAGAGGATGCAAGTGGGAACCAAACACTGAGTGAATCTGAAACTGCACTCGATCCAGCAATGAAGTTACTCCTCCAAAGGATAGAATCGTTAGAGAAACAACTGGGCATAGATAGCAAAGGATCAAATAATCACCTTTCTTCTGATGGCCAACAACAACAACAACATCAACGCGAAAATATCGACAAGTATGCCAAGGAAAGACCGTCTCGACAATCTCCGCTACAGAGTAGAAGAGATGCTTCTCTTGCTTCAAAATGGACCAAAGAGGAGGAGGTGAAATCAAGAGTGGAAGCAGATGCAGTATTAACAAAAACGGATGATGCATCTGATTCAAACGATGAGAGTAACATGACACTATGGAAGTTTGCACAGGGAATAAAATCGTTGGTGGACAATGATGTCAATTCTGTGCGAGACATGTTACTACAAAGCGGTGGAGATGCATCCCTGGCGGCTGGTGACTCTCAATCTACCGACGGCGGCAGCACAACAATATCTGCAGGTGACGGTCCAAATCAGGGTGGTGCGGAAGATGGTCTTGTAACTAAAAACGAGGAAGAAGTCAACGAGTCAGACACTTTAGTAGAGAGTATTGCCGAAGAAGTAGTCAACATTGATAATGCACCTGAAAAGGCGTCCGTACCAATGGAGGAGGTAATCTCTTCGACCACTGCAGTGGAGAACATTCCAGATGAAAGAATAGAAGACGAGCAAGTAGCAAAGGATGTTTTACAGGCGAAAGGATTCAGAGCTTGGATTTCGCGGTTATTATTTCGCAAACAAAATAGAGGTCAAGCTGAGAATGAAGAATAGATAACTAAACAAAATTAGATTACGACTTCACAAGAGATGGAACAAACATGAAGGAATTTTGTTGTATCATTTGAAATATATGTGTCAATAGATTTTCATTTCATAGAACTCTTCATTCAGCAGTTGTTTCTGCAGTACTTTGAGAGGAATCATCTTCTTCTTTCTGCTCCTCCATCAACGATGACAAATAATCAGCTTTCAACTCTCTCAACGACGCCAACCCCTGCACCCTTTCTTCCCCTACCCTCATCCTCACATCCCCCTTACCATCCAATCCCAAAGTTTCTCTATATTGTCGCACATTCTGATCTGTCTCTTGACGTTTCCGCATCGCCATTTGTCCATAGTAGGCATCTCGATCACGTGCATCTTGTTGGAAGGCTTCATCGTAGGCTCGATTTCGTGCCTCACGTGTGTCATATGTGGCATCGGTGGGTACGGGTTTTGTGGGAGTGTTGGGAGTTGCCCCTACGAGGGGAGAACCGAAGACTTGACGAATGTAGTTTGAAACTGACATGTCCTCGTCAGCAGTAGCTGCCGCTGCGGAAGCACCGTCGGGACAAGCGAGGGTGGAGGCGGAAGCAATGAAGGCGCCAGATGCGATTTTGGAGATAAATGTTCGTCGATGCAATGTATTGGCGGTGCTGCTGGGCTTTGGAGCTGTGTAGGCCGATGACGGCGACGACAAGAGTAGTAACAACAATTGGGTCTTCATGTTCATGCTGAGTATTCCTGCGGTCTTCCATAGGCTAACCGGGATAGTGGGCTCTTTTGGTACTCTGTTGTGGGCGGCGCCCACGTGGGGCCCACAACTGAGGAAAAATAGCTCGAATTACCCGTAAAATGACAAAAAATACCCCTAAAATGACCCGAATTCTCCCAAAATCAAGCCTGAGCTTTCTGCTGGAAAGGGAGTCTCCTGTGGGCACGCCAAAGCGCCCACTATCCCGGAAGGGCGAAGTATTTAAAAGGAACTGGAATCTTAAGTAGCTGAGCTGATCAGCGCGAGTTCGAGGCGAGTTCGGGTTCTCGGATCTCGAGAGGAACACTGCTATCAACTGGCGACGAGCGGAGCACACTATGTATGTATTGGCTTTTACTGCACATGTGAAGTAGTTCTTTCCATCGCAGCATCGCTGGGCCATAAATATAACATGAAAATGGAATTCGTCGCTTTGCTGCTCAGCTGCACTGCCGTTGTTACTGATGCATTTTGTGTACAAAGCAGTCAGATGTTGTTGCCGACACAAAAATCTTTCATCAAAATGAAACTATATGTCGACAATTCTGAGGGAGAGGAGCCACATTCAGTATGGTACAATCGGTACAAAGAATATCAATCGGATGTACTAGATGATTACGACTTTGTACTCAATGATCAAGAACTGATTGAATCGGATCCTGCATTGAATCTTCTTTCATCTGAAATCGGAGTGAAGGAATATTTCAACAAAAAGATGGATCTGTCGCATCATCAGGAGAACATACCATTCTCTGTCTTGGCGGAACGAACATTTGATACGATAGAAGACATATTTCAGCACTTGCAGAGAATCCCCTACGAGAACGGATCTGCCAAGATCACGGCGGAAGAAGAGCTATCACGAAAGACAGTAGTCGTTCTTGGGAGTGGATGGGGTGCTCATGCTCTTATGAAGGTTGCGAACTGTAACAAGCTGCGAATTATTGTTGTTTCTCCGTCAAACCATTTTGTGTTCACGCCAATGTTAGCGTCTGCGGCGACAGGCACGGTAGAGTATAGGTCAATGACAGAGGCAGTAAGGTCAGCGAATGGGATGATTGAAGAATATATTGAAGGGAAGGCTGTCGGTATTGACATAAACAAGAAAAGAGTGACAGTTAGACTGAGTAGTTTACTAGATCAATATGGAGAGACCGAGCCGCCAGTGATGGAGCTACAATACGACCATCTAGTAGTTGCAGTTGGATGCAAGGTCGATTGCAAAGGCGTTCCAGGGGCAACCAAGTCGCTTCGTCTGAAATCATGTGATGATGCTCGTAAGCTCCGGACTGCCATAGGCGAGTGCTTTGAGTATGCATCTCGGCCGGACGTCTCTGGAGCTGATAATGAAAAGGAAAGAACACGACGTAGTACCTTCTTGATAGTTGGTGGCGGCCCTACTGGGGTAGAATTAGCTGGGGAGCTGTATGATTTGGCAGAGGACGTTACTCGTCCACACAAAGGAAGCTACCCGCGTTTGAGAGACAATGTCAAAGTGGTACTGTGTCATTCTGGATCAGCGTTAGTACCTCAGTTTGAGCAGCCCTTGCAAGAAGAAGCACTGAAGAGTTTAAAGAGAAAAGGAGTGGAAGTGATCTTGAACACAAGAGTTACTGAACTAAAAGAGGGCTATGCAAAGTTGAGCACGAAGGAACTTGACAAAGAAACAGGCGAGGAAACCGGAAGAGTTGAGTCAGAACTTCCGATTGGTTTATCAGTTTGGTGTGCTGGAACTGCTCCTGTGTCATTTGTCAGTCATTTACTAGATCAACTCCCAGAATCAGCGAGAAATGCAGATGGACGCATCAAAGTCGATAAATGGTTAAGGCCAGAGATGAATGATCCCTCTTTGCTTGGATCAGTGTTCGTTCTTGGTGATGCAGCAGCGTGCATGGATGACGATGACTTCCTTCCCCAGACGGCGCAAGTCGCAGGTCAACAAGGAGCTTACTTAGCGCGTCTGTTAAGTCGAGGCTACGACCTGGAGATCACACCGCCAGCACTTCCTTGCACGCCTCTTTCACCATGTGACATCTTTTACGACCCAATTTTGACAGAATGGCTCAAACTTCGAGGGCTTGATGTTGCTTCAAAGTTCTCCTTTTTGAACTTGGGACTGTTAGCATATCTAGGGGGCGGAGAGGCACTGTCTCAAGTACAGATTGGCGACTTTCCATTATTTGCATACTCGGGTTCGGTAGCATTTGTACTATGGAGATCTGTTTACCTTGTCAAGCAAGTAGCAACAAAGAACCGCGTCCTGGTCACGTTCGATTGGATCAAAACCAATTGCTTTGGACGAGATTTGACAAGATTATAGAATTTAGGCAACTTTTATTTGTAGTTAAGCTTAGATAACCAGCATATATAATATATAGCTTTTCATCATGTCCAAGTATGATGCGTTGATTGACCGTTAGCTTCAAGTAGTTATTCCCTTGGCTCTAGTAGTAGTAGAGACGTAGTGCATTGAAGTCAAGCTACAAGAATTTAACTTTGTCATTGAGATTAGTGATAAGTACCATACTTTTTGTTTTGATCTCCTTCTTTTATCCACCAAATAATAGCAAGTACCTACATAAGTATCGTCACCGTATGCGCAGTACGTGCAACAATATTTGCAACCGTGTAATACAGT
>JALLBH010000010.1:0-116938 GCA_036940005.1 Skeletonema menzelii
GTGTGATATCCAGGGCCCGGGATATCCACTGATTTCGTTACATCTACCCGTCGTATTACTACCAATAACACTGCCTCTCAACAGGTTGGGCACCGCACGGCGCAGCCACCTGCAATAAAAATCTTACTCCTACTGCAATAAAAATCTTACTCCTAACCACCTGCAATAAAAATCTTACTCCTAATAACCAGACCTTATGGTAGGGTACAGAGTTACTGCTACAATACTGCAAGAATAAATCGTTTACTATGCCTCTGTTCCGTCAACAACAACAACAACAAATCCAATCAAAGTCAAAGAATCTTGGTAGCAATCGAGGACAAGGAGGGCGATCTGGCAAAAGGATCATGATGAAAGTGGTTATACTTATACTTCCTCTATTCATTATTTTGGTAGCTCAGAATTTCAGTGCCCCTCTCAAAATAATTTACCGCCATGAAGAAGACGAGCTTACTCTGGAATACCAATCATTGCTTTACCAGTACATGTACAATCAACGCAGGGCTCTCATAAATGAGTCATCTGTCATTGATATGCAGTTGACGCAAGATACCATAAACTACCCCTCGGGCAGCAGGTTCATTGAAAATTTCTTTGGAAGTGATATAGAAATGGTAAACAGCTGGAACAAAATTTCGTCGTTTAACGAGACGGCAAGAAATTCATATTTGGAGGACTTTGCAAATCCTGATTCAGGAGGGGATCTGCTTTGTGGGCGGTTATGTGACACCATTCAGTTGTTCCGAAAGACGAACGGAGTGAGGAGGCATGTTCTCTTCAGTCATCTGAATGAAAACTGGGGGGCATTTTCTACACCAGTTCCTAACAGAACAGTGGATTGGGGCAAATGGGAAGTACACTTTGAGAGGGAAGGTTGCACAATCGAAGATTTATGGTGGTATCTCAACCACACAAACGTGTCTGCCATATTTACCACAACTCATCAATGGCTGGACCATCCGAAAGTTTTCTCGTTGCCACTGGGGATTAAAAATCCAGGAAAGAGAAGAATTGTGGAAGATTTAACATCAACACAGAAGAATATGACACTCGCAGACCGAACAGAGTTGTTACTCATTGCTCAAAGTCATAGCAGTGGAAGAGATATGATAACAGAACACGTCATAGCCAATTTCAATGGGACAATAAAAAACAAATACAAGGATGGGTCGGACTACTTTGGGAACCTACGTCATGCCAAGTTCATCCTGAGTCCTAGTGGGATGGGCTGGGACTGTTACCGGACATGGGAAGCTTTATGTATGGGTACAATTCCTGTCTTGGAAACTTATTACAGAAAAGATGGCTTTTATCGTGTCTTTGATGATCTTCCTGTGCTTTGGGTTGACCACTATGATAATGTCACCCCATCATTACTTGAAGCATCCTATCCGAAGATTTTGGCTAAGGCAAAGGAATACAACTTCGCAAAGCTCACTAACCAATGGTGGGTTGACTTCATTAGCAGCTTCCGATGTGATTTGCACCTACAACATCAGTGATCAGCGAGAAATGAGCAGAGTTTGGCAACAGTAAATAAACCATTCCACTTGCTGCCAACACTTGACGTCTGCAAAAGTCATGCATTGCCTTTCGATAACTCCAAGATGGTCTTGCAAAAGATCTCACGTGCATACATTCCAAAGAATGGCAGTATCGCTTATGCTTCATGGATGACAACGAGTAGTAGTAGTAGTACCTCTCTAATCAATGCAATCAAGTACTCAACAGACAATGCTCCAGACATTAGCTTAGAAAACTTGAGTGAAGATGAACTTGACAGCTATGAATTTTTTTCGGTCTTACGCCATCCTCTTGAGAGAGCGCTTGCTGGAATTCATCAAGTTGAGGTCTTCTGGAGAATGAATTGGATTGATGGGGAGATTGAGAAGTTCAATTTGACATGGTGGGATAAGACATGCCTCAATTCAACTTGGGCACAACCTTTGAAGTACCCCTGTACCGGAAGCAATATTGAAACAACAACTGTGCGCAGGTTGCAAAGACTGAACGATGTTTTGGATGAGATTAAAGAGAAAGGATATTGGGACCAACACATAGCTCCTATGGCGTATCCCATGGCAACAAACAAATTAAGTGATCGTTCGTTGTATTTTGACATTTCCTTCGTAGATAACGTGACCAAAATAATAGCTCAAGCTGCTGGTAAAGAAGTCCGGAAGGTAACAAACAAAATGTCACGTGGAGATGGGAATAATGGTATGGACTGGGCATTCAGGTGGAAAGAACTAGTTGATCTAGTGCCTCAACACAAACTCGCCAAATCTGCAGTAGAAAAACTGTGCCACTTGTATCAACAAGATGTTGAATGCCTTCCGTATGACGTGCCTGAATGCGAGTTTCGTTCACTCGCAACCTGAAAGTTTGACAACTAACATGATAAGAGCAATGATCAGACCCAACACTTCGATGTCGAAGGCTAAGTTACATTATACATCATGTCAACTGGAACCCGTCTGAGCCATCATGTTTTATCCATCATCACGCGGACAATAAAAGGCGATTGCCGACTATGCGAAGGCAATACTTATGGAACATGAACAGCTGTAAGAGCATGACTAAAAATTAACTATCGTAACTGTTTTGCTTTGCCATGCGTGATGTAGATTTTATCCAGTGCATTCAACTCCAATATTGCAGTTGGCACAATGCCAGAGTTGCAAGAAGGAGGACTTATCCTATATTTAATGCCCATCCTCATACAACCATGGCTTGGTATCATACTCATACAGCTCGGGGCTTACAAACACATCTGAGCCAGCCACGCTGAGGAACATGCAATTTTTGTCGTCTTTGTAGCCATTCCTTTGACAGAGACTTGAATCTTTTTCTTTTCCAGTTGAGGGATCTGTCAAAAAATCAAGGCGGCTCCTCACCTGCATCATCCCCTTTGATGTCACAAAATCCCTCAGTGCTTTGATTTTTTCTTCTTGAGTACCACCCTTTTGAGCGTTGTAGATAAAGTCCGACTCAACCATTAGGACGTCAATTTTGATCTTTTCCCAATCCAAAGTTTGCAGAACGTCAAGCTCAGCCCCCTCCACATCTAAGGAGAAAAAATTTATTCGATCAATTCCATTCTCTTCCAGCATTTGGCTCAATGGACGACACGGTACCTCAACGTAATCTTCTTTGACATTGTCCTTAACGATTGTGGCAACTCCTTCCACGCCCGCCATTCGAAGCGTAGGGCCTTCATCGACCGAACATGCAGCTTCACCGATAGTTATTGCACATGGCCTATTTTCCCGTAGTTTCGTGAAACTCTTAGGGTTCGCTTCAATGAGTAGACCATTCCATCCAAGACACTGTTCAAACATTAATGAGTTTGAAAATGAAATCCCATCCAAGGCACCCATTTCAAGGAAAATACCACGCTCAACTCCTCCCTCCACATCAATTGCTCCACCGTTGACCCCGTTCAGTTTACTAAGGTGTGCCAGCGGGCTCCCACCGGAGAAAAACCGATGATAAATGATGGCATCTTCGAGGTTCTGGCCAAAATTGACGGATGATTTCTCTCTCCATCCAAGCGTGCAGTTCAAGTGCCCTGGTGTCAGCTTTTGCTCGCCTGCCCGATTTTTTGCTACCCTTACTGGTCGAGGAACGCTGCATTTTTCAGGTGTGGGTGCTTTCGTCACACTAGAAGTAGTAGTAGATGGCGAAGAGATTTTTTGTTTTTGGGACCATAGGAGTAATGTGCTGGACAATGATGCGAGTACAAACAAAACCGTAAAATAGAAGCTCCTCATTGTCCCCGTCGGCTTCTTTCGCTTTGGGAGCACCATTATGTACTGCTAGGGAGAGTATCGTCGACAACAAACAGGAGCATGCCCGTCAGATAAAATGTGATGGTCAAGCAGTTCGGATAGGTACGTACTGACGCTTATTAGCCGTGATCCTGATTTTGTTCCTTCGATCGAACGGTCGAATATTTTTGATCTGGAAAGTGGTCCAGTTGACCAAGTTGACCCAGATTTTACAAGAAACTGTATGGTACAATACGTGAGTACGAGAAAACTGAACTCAAAATGACCCAGACAATGACTCACACTGCACACTGTCAATCCTCCTCACCATACATATTATGTACTTCTGGTGCCCCTCAAGTCAACGTGCTCAATGATGCCACTTAAATACATCATACTCGTACATAATCATTGTCTCTTACAATAAGATATTGAGCTATTATATTATAACTTCATTGCCTGCTTCAATGAACCCACCGGTCTTCCATGGATCAAGTGATAATACTGGAATATCACTGCACTGAAATACTTTCTGAAATAGTTATAACTATGTTGTGGCTATTACGAATGCTATTAGTGACGTTGCATACAAAAGTAGCTATTTAATATTGTTTCTATTAAACTAGCGCAAATGCTATGACTGCCAACTCTAAAAACTGCGAACTGATAAGGAGCTCCACCGGCTTTCTTGTAAGTCAGCACCGTATTCAACGATGTAAAAGGTGAAAACAAAGTATTCGAATGTCTCTGTACTTGTGAATGCGTTTGAGGACAATGTGTTCAACGAAAATATTCTGTTCCGCTTATATCTGTGTGATCGGAGTCAGCTCTTTCATCAAGCCCCTACCAAATTTCACCACTTTGTTTGGTGCATTGAACGGTACTACACAAAGGATAGTTCACAGCCCACATGGCATTGGTACCATTTCTCTAGATGTATATGAATATAAGTACCACTTCTATTTTATCTGCAGTACCACACTACATATGACCTGCGTCATTCTTTCTCTCTTTCATGTTCTAGTCAATGAACCTAACCCGCTCCAAACACCGCCAATCCTCCATCTTCCCCACAGTCGACCACAGCGCAATACTCGCCACCCTCCGCTCCATCCCCAACAAACTCGGGTTCCGACTAGCATACATAATCGTATCGAGTAAACTCAAACAATTCGTTTCGGGGTTATCATACGCCACACTATTATGTGGCTTCCACGGTCGATCCCTTGAGTAGACTGGACCATAGAACAATTCGTACAGTAGGTCAAGTGCCGCCTCATGTTGCGGATTGGTGGCAAGCGTAAGCTCACTCCAGGCAATGTCACATACCTGTCCGGGACGTCCGCACTGGGCAATATCGGATGTAATCCCGGTGGGTTTGGCAAAGGTTGGCCATTGGGGGATGATATCCCGTACAGTGCGGAGACGTGTCCGTGCCTCTTCGATGGACAAGTGTTCCATCCCGTATATGGCCGTGGTGTGTGATTGAGGGATGAAGGGTGAGTTGTGCTTGGAAGAAAAGTATTCTACCGCACGGGAGAGATCGTTGTCGAATTCTTCGAGTTCTAGCCAGATTGTGAGGCCTTTGAATTCCCATTGGAGGGAACGTCTTGAGGATAGGGGGGAGGATGATGGTGGTGGATGTGTGACTACTTCCCCGGTTGCTGTTGAAGGCAGACCTATGGAGGACAAGGGTAGTGCTGTTGTTGTGGTTGTTTCGATACTTAAGTCCTCTTGCTCTTCTTGAATAGGCGGAGGTGTTACCACACGTTCAATTTCCGATAAAATCTCCTCAGTATCCGAAAAGGAGATGACCGATTCGGCCTTGAGTTCCGGACAACTTGCCGATAGGTAGAGCTTGGATATTACCGGAAGGCCGTCCATTTCTTCTGTTGAGGTGGACGTCATTTTAATGGGCCGAGGTATTAGATGGTGGATGTTGTTGTTGTTGTTGTTGTGACGGGCTTGCAAATAATGGAAAGACCCGTAGATGAATGAAGGTGTGATGAGAATGGTTGCCTTGTCTTTTTGTTGGAACTCTTTTAAAGTTTGGTTCAAGCGAGAAAATAATGACGAAGAGCAAGGTTAGGTGAAACTGGTGATCATCGACGACGAAGTGTCAAGCATATATATGAAATCATGTCGGAGCAACTCAATGGAGCCGTTTGAGAGCAGGAAGTGAGTGAGGGGCGAGCTGTTCTCTATTCGGGGCATCGAAGTGTCAAGCAACTGGTTGACGCCACCCCCGCCAGATAATACACGAATAAAATGCCATTTGCGTTCCATTTCTGGATATTGTATTTCACACCTTAGTTCCAAACGATCTGTATCGCAGTCAACGCCGACGATGTGGCGGATTGTTTTCTTCCAATTTCTCAAATGATTGGAGAGGGTTCTGAATACCTTATAAGCATTCAACGCCAACGAGCTTTGGTAGTGGGCGTCATCTTGATGCTGGAACACTTCATCCGATGGAAGGAGGGCATCAGAATTGAAGTCGGTCTAGCTAGCAACGTGTCAACTTGTTATGGTGTCAGGGCGGTGCAAGATCCGAGAATAACGAGGCAGCATGAATGAACTTTCGAATTTGGTGGTGGTGAGGTGTCACCGACCCACTTAGATTGACGGAGGAATTAGTACAAGTTCAATTGGGAGTCCGTATCAAGGGGGCACTGCAACTCCGCGCGCTCGAATAAATCTCTTGCATTTTTAGTGCGTGTGTGTTGAAATACTCGAAGCCTACTGTTTGCAAGATCAAAGAGCAAAGAGCAAAGAACGCACCATGGCATACATGTTGTTGAGGCATGTTATGCCTTGATTATGCCTGTGATTGGTTCTGTTTGGTTCTGCCCTCGGCGTATGAAGACTCCATTATGACACAAACAACAACTATGCAAGATGTTGAAAAAGTTGTGAACATCATCACGTCGGAACAGCTAAACAGAAATCCATGCAGCAACACCAAACAACTCTTCATAGGAGCATACAAAGATGTGCGAGATCGACACCTATTCTCGCCCTTCGACTCAAGCCGTGTCCTCGACTACTTCGACGGAGTCATCAGCCTCGTTTCAGTATTCCTATACGAAGAACTTGACTACGATCAACTTCTCAATGTCAACGAAGATTCGACACCGCTTTTGCTAGCCCTACTGTGTTACATGCACGTCATGGTGTTCTGGATCAACGTACATCATTTTTTGAAGTTTAGCCCGCATGTCTTTTCGATAGTGCAAGTGTGGCTACTCTTCTTGGCATCGCTGGGTTTAGTCATGTATCCGCTAAGTTTGGCAGCTTGGATTGAGAAGGGTGGGGCAAATTTGGAATACACGGTGATCAATATGATGATTTGTTTCGTATTTGTAATATTTAACTTCATGACGAGAGTCGATGAGAGACGAGCAAATTGTTTGTATAGATTATATCATAAATTTGCACCGATGACGGCGTTTGTGTACTATGCAATAGCCGTGGTTCTGATTGCGAAGGGAATTGAAGGAAGTGTTTACATGGTTTACATTGCTCCGTTCTTGTTTGTGCTTCCATTAGGCGCGGCGACAAAAGATACTTCCACCAATGAAGATGGAGAAACAACACTTCAAGTCAACATCTTCCGAGGGGCAATCCAAGATTTGAAAAAAGGCAATATCTTCTCACCATATACCAACGACAGAGTACTCAATTACTTCGATGCCATCATTGGGTTGTCCACAGTATTTCTCTTTATCGAAACACTAGGCTGGCAGAATACAATTGACGCTGGAGTCCGCTCCACTGGCCTTCTGGCAGCACTTTTGTGTTTCTTTCATGTTATGGTATATTGGATTGTGACGCACCATGCACTGAAGTACTCTCCAGATTGTATGTCAGTGGTCAGCGTGTGGTTACTTGTATTGACATCGTTAGGGCTCGTACTTTATCCACTATGTCTGACGGTGTGGCTAGAAGATGGGTCAATTGATCTTTACTACGAGATCAACCTTGTCATCGTGAGCGTCGGGACTCTATTCTACTTTTCCATCAAAATTGAAGAAGGAAAAGCCAGCAGTTTGTATCGACTATGGCACAAACTCGCACCATTGACTGCGGTTGTATGGTACTTGGTAGCGCTCCTTCTGTTGAAGATTGGGAAGGAGCAGCGCTGGATGATTATAATGTCGCCTTTTTGTTTTATGTTCCCGCTGGGGGCAGAAAATAAGGAGGTTATTGATGACGAAAAAGAGCGTGATGATGCAGAAGACGCAAAGGAAGATTGATTGAAAAATAGAGACAAAGGCTTTCACTTTCATGCCACCCCACCGAAGCCAAAAACAGAGTGTTGAGAGAGGTGTCGATCAACAGAATCACAGAGGTGCGGCGACACATCACGAGTTCACTGCAAAGACGGAACCACAAGAGAGAGTTTTCACCATCATATCAACGAAGAAAAGGGCGTCGACGTCAACTGCTATCCACAACTTTTTCATGTCGGGTGAAGAGATAAGATTCAAATACTCTAAATATGGGCATGCTGATGCGAAAGGCACTAGTGGAAAGACTTCGTCATATCCACGCGCGGCTCTTGATAACCATACAGGAGGACACAGGAAGTAGCTTTGAAAGCATTCCGGGTACCTCGAGACCAATCTACTACTTAAATAAAGAAACTCGGCTTGCAAGGCATAGTATGTGCAAAGACATTGTCAAAAACGACGAAGAAAAGTATGGCCAAACCAACGTTGTATGATTATAAGAAGGACAAAGGACGAGGAGGGGAAGAGAAGAAGAAGGTGACAAAATTATTGTAAAGTTCAAGTATATCGACCACTGTGTAGATGAAGTAAAGAGTTTAAGAGGACTCCAGTTCCACATCCAATTCTTTTCGGTGAGAAATTAGATCTGTATATGTAACTACACCTGAGTCAAACACAATCACTACATCATCTTTGTTTGCAGCTATCTCTCTCTATCCATTCAGAAATCATGCAGTTTCTGCTGGATTGCACTGAAAGTCTTTTCATCAATCAATACCAGTCATACTCACATTTGAGTGTTCATTACTCTCCTTCATTTCATCGTTCCGAAATGACGCCGTAATGTGCAGAAATTTTGATGTGCAACAACTTGATACCACATCCTTTGACGACGTGTCGTCCTCATCATCATCATCATCATCATCATCATCATCATCATCATCATCATCATCACCAAGCAACCAATCCAATCTGGACACATCATTCCCAACATTATCATTATCACTCCAACTTCTTGCATTGGATTTCACACGGAATTTTGACATTTCAATAGTTTCCACATCCACAATCAAATCCTTCTTTTCTCGTAATGCCTGTATAAGATCTTGAATATACCCACGATTATATGGTGAAAAGATGTGTGCTGTTGGAAGATTCTTCTCATGGTGATGATTATGATGACGACTAGGACTGTCACCTCCACCTCCTCCTCCTTGTCGTTGAGGACGAAGCAACTTGAAAATTGTTTCGGAAAGTGGTCGGATTTGGGATGAAAGATAGATACAATCACTTGCAATGATTGTATCATACCTTTTCTGTGTAGTAGCATTGGTAGTTGCTGCGGCAGCAGTAGTAGCAGTAGTAGTAGCAGCAGTAGAGTGATGATAATCTGGAACATGATTCATTCCTACAACAAAATCAAACCAATCCAATCGTTCAATGTGCAACTCGTCCTCATCCCAGTAACAATGTTCCGATAGTCCCCTTGCAATAGCCGCTTCTGCAGCCACTGCAGTATTATATCGAAGCATATTGATAATGTCTTGATTGACTTCGGATAGTGTAAACGTCACATTTGAATGACCAGCTTCATCATCCTCTCTATAACCAATATCATCCCTACTACTACTACCACAATAACAATAATTATCATTGGACAAACGAATCATATTTGTCAATATCCCACCAAGCCCAACCCCCGATCCAAGTTCCAATACATTTCCTACCAATTGTAGAGGATGTCTACCAAAGTATAATGACATGACAATACTACTATCCCATGTGGTGGATCCGGTACGATCATGATTGGAATTGTTTGTTTGGAGTTTCTTGTTGTTGTTGTTGTTGAGTATTTCTTGGAGTGGAAAGGTGATGATATTTGACAGTTGTGGTGAATATGATNTTGTTGTTGTTGTTGTTGAGTATTTCTTGGAGTGGAAAGGTGATGATATTTGACAGTTGTGGTGAATATGATGGTTGATGATGCTGAAGTTTTAGTAACGTGATTTCCTTTCGAGCATTTTCTATATCATATGCTTCCTGTAACAGATATTCGAAATTATTATGATTGTGGTTGGATGATGATGATGACACTGTCGTTGTAGAATAATGATGCAATAAGCGATAGTAGGTATGAGCTTTTCCGTCACTGGAGATGTACATGTTATCATTGCCCTCGAGTAATAGTTGTGGAGATGGAGGTGGTGTAATGATTGGCGATGGATTTCTAATGTGACGAGAATGGTGCTCATCATGTCGTCGGCACTGCTGCATCTGTCGTTCTTGAGAAGAAGAAGTGCTACGAGTACTGCTTTGGGTGGCAAATGGTGAGGTCATCATCGTTGTTGTTGTTGTAGTTGTTGACCTGTTGTGCTTAGCTAAAGATGATGATATTGATGATTCTTCCAAAGATGTAGTCCACTTTGCTGCAGCTATTACTTGGTTTGCTACTACCGCTCTACTACTACTGCGCTTCATGGTCCAGTACAATACAGAGCTATCTTATTGCTCATCGATTCGCCATGCTTTCTTTTTCCGAACCCGAACCCATAACCCAAAAAATGTCAATGCGAGATGGATATTGTCTATTTTAGTTTGTACCTGTGTCTATATTATTGAATTAGATCATTCTCCTTCTCACAATTCATTCAGTTTCAGCTTCTCGCTTCGTCCACAACAGCCTCTTACATACTTACATCCTCTTGTATGTGTTGCCGCTGAAGACTACTACAATAACAGCCCAATCTACTTATCAGCCTGCCAATGGCAATGTAATGGTCTCTGCTCTGTGTATTGGTGCTTGGTGGTGCTGATAGAAGGCAACTAACTGCCTTGACGTACATAAAAAAGAAAGATACTCTATAATATTTTCAATAAAGATGAAAAAGTCGTCCTCATCCTCCTCGCTGTCCAAACAGCAAAGTCGACGGAATCGATCACGATCATCATCTTCCAACTATCGTACTAATAATAACAATAGCACGACGACAAGGGGGCAGAGTCCAAGACCCACCAACAACAACAACAACAACAAAAATAACAACAACAAGAACACCCTTCGCAGAAGTAACAGTGGTCGATCCTCCCATCACAGTACACGTCGCAACAGCAACCCACCAAATAATTCCACATCAAGGAATAAATTGCACATGCCTCATATTATACCCAATATCAGTCCTAGTGTACTACTCGGCAATACAAGTAGTAGTGATACTACCAATGGCAACAACAATATTAACAATAATAAAAAAAGGAGGGGGAGAAGTTCCACACCCAAATATAGACAACAACAGTCATCATCATCCTTGTCAAAATCATTTTCAAATACATTACGACGTTCGTTATCTGCTGGAGGGAAACGAACTACTAATAATCATCATCATCATGGTCGTAATTCTAGTCGAGGAAGTAGTAGCAACAACAATAATAATGGTCCAAGAAGAAGAAGAAGTCTTAGTACAAATTCCACATTACGAACAAAACAACAACAACAACAACAGGGTACTACTACTACTACTACTAGTGGTAGTGGCACTACAACATTACATCGATTACGTTCCTTTTCTACCGGAGATCGATCTTCTCGCAAACATCATCATCCTACTACCAACAACCACAAGAATGTTAGTTCAAGAAGGAGTCGGAGTGTATCATCCTCATCATTTCAATTGAGACATCATCATGATCATAATATGAATACTAATGAGGATCATCATCCTGATCGTTGTAGTAGTGGTAGTGCTACAAAGAGAAGAATACGATCTATATCTAGTGGAAAAAGAAAAGTGAACAACATCAACAACAACAAGACTACTGTCAAACAATCATGGTTGCCCAATCGAAGTAATAATCATCATCATCATCAGTCACACAAGAGAAAACGGGGGAAGAGTATGCCAGCTCGATTCTTGAACACCATGCACTTTTGGAAAACTAGTAATAATAATGATGATGATGGTGATGATGATAAGGACAATCCAAAGAATAGTAGTACCACCAACTACCACAATCATCACAATTTGGAAAAGGAAATGAAACGTTTTCCCTCCTCGCGTGGTGGTGGTATTACTACTACTAAAACTACTACTACAGGTGGTGGTAAGAAAGTAGTCCATGAATGGGGAATGAAACCTACCAGCAGCAGAGGACGATCACGTTCCAAACATCATCCTACTCGTCATCGAAGTAGTAGTGGTAGTAGTCGTGGTCAATTGAAAGGATTGAAGGCAGAAGTGGCATCATTGAATCATCCTCAACAACAACAATTACAAACTCAACCACCTCTACCATTGCCTTCTCGTCATCCACCACCTCCTCCACCTCCACCACCACCCTTTCATGGGGAACAACAACAACAACAACCACAACAACAACATAATGGAAACTATCATCGTTCCAAATCACTCCCCAGAGATTTTCAACGGTACACTCTCCTCGATGTCATGGTCCAAATGGAAAAAGAGATTGAAGTTCCCACTACTACTACTGGTACATCATCACGACTACATAAACAGTACTCGAATGATACTGATGGAACCTTTACTAATAATGCAGAATTGGATTCGGTAATTTCTCCAATTGCAAGTATGGATAGTTCATGGAGGTATAAGGAGGATATGTTGTTGATGAAGAGTATGGCTAGTTTGAGTGAGGCGAGGCGTGGTCGTGGAAGAGGTGGAGGAGGTGGTGGAATTCCTTCTTCGACGAGGATGCGAAGTAGTGGAATGGTGGATGGAGGGTATGATCCTATGAAGAGTCATGCGGTGAGAAAACAGCCACAACAACAGCCACTACCACCACCACCACCACAATCGGAGGGATCTCCTCTATTTCCTCCTCCTCCTCCATTACCACCACCTCCAGTGTCAAAACTTGGGGATATAAATGATATTGATGGTGATGATGACGAGGAGGAGGAAGAAGAAGTTGACCTTCTTAATTTCAATGATATTGATAGAGGTGATGAGGAGGAGGAGGAGGAAGACGACGGTACCCAAGTAGAAAAAGAAGACGTCGACGACGAAGAGCCATCACAAGAGAAATCAGAAAATGATGAAACCCGTGACACCATTTCGGACGAAGGAAATAAGGATGAATTGTCTGCAAGCAATGAAGACAAGACGGAAATCAGTGAATCGTATCGAACCAATGATGATTTTACATTTCGGTCATCTATAGATCGCCCCGAGCCTATATCAAGTGTGTATGGGGGTAATAGTACCACTGAACCGCCAACAATCGCCACCAACAACAACACGGTAGAAAAGACAAAGAAGAAGGAATCACCAATTCATGATGCGGACTCCTCGCGTTCGGGAAGAAGTTCCAGTCGTTGTACTACTAGTAGTAGTAACAGCAGTGGTGGGGAGGGTGATTCATTGATTGGATATGCGTCGGTTGCGTCCGATGAGAAGGTTGCATCCATTGCTCCTCCGTCTCACTCGAGTATTCGAAAGAATAAGCCAGGCGCAATAACGGCAGGAGCATCACCATACCCCGGTGATCGTTCCGCTGTCCACTCGATGGGGACCTTGAGCAGGATGCACAATGACCTACAACGGAAGATGACTCAATTGCAGGATGGGCTTGATGAACATGGCCGACCACTTCGAGAATTTGATGTAACTTCGATAGATTCGTCGACGGGTCAAGTATCCGATCTGACACTACCCACCGTTCTGATGAAGGCACCACCGCCATCCTCACGAATACGAGCCATGAAACCAAAACCGCTAACGACTCGACGAACGAAAACGGGCACCTTGGAACTCGAAGGAGATATCGATGCAATGAAATCGTTAGCGGTATCGGAACTTTCCATGGCGTCACCAGTTCAGAGTGCCTTTCCAAAGAAACTGAGCCATAGATTGTCTTCGTATAAGAAAACAGTCAATAATACATCTGCAGGTGTAGCGCCACCTCCGCCAAGACGGGCAATTGCACCTGTTCAGCTACGCCGAGAAAGTAACACTCAACCAAAGCAAAAGATTTCCCCCATCGTTGAGAGCTCAGAAGAACATGTCCATACGCTCAAGAAGAAGTCAAGTAATAGATCTTTACACAGCAGACAATCTCATGGAACTGCATCAAGTGCAGGTTACACTAGTCAAATGCCCATGAAACCAGCCAGCGGTGCAGGACACCGGCATGCACCACCACCTCCGAAACATCGTCCATCTGGTACGAAAATTGATATCGGGGAAGTAGCTCAACAGCTCCAAGTGATGCAAGGTCAAGGAAGAGTTCCAGCAGGTAGCGTAGGAAGTGGATATGGGAGCAGGAGTAGACAACGCAACATGCCGAAAGCTGGCGGTAGCAACAGTGTTGGTAGTGTCACGCATTCTTCGGTGGAAGGAATGGTGTGGTCCGACAAATTTGGAAAGTCGGGCAGGTACTCTGGAGATGTAAATGCTCATTATGTCCCCAATGGTATGGGTTCAATGCAGTATGACTTTGGATTAACGGTGGAAGGAAGATGGGTAGATGGAACTCTTTTGAGTAATGACTTGAATGAAGGATTTGCGGTGTAAAAAAAGTTGTTTTCCAGTTCAGTGCATTTCATTACACTCAAATAATGTATAAGCCACCATTTCTTGCATGAAAGATATTATAGTCAAGCGTGACAAGTCAGCCTCTGAACACATAGTCAGGCTGTCTTGACAAGAACATCATGTGATAGTGATGCCGATCAGGGCCGTTCACGTTTTTCTTTTTCGGCAAGGGACGGCAAAAGCAAGAAAAAGGTCAGAAAATGAACATTTGATGCTTACAATGGTTTCCTTCAGCAAGACACCTTTGTCTCGATCCATAACATAGACATTAGTTGTTATTATTTCACAGAGAATTGTAACCTATCCTAGCCTATTCCATCCAGAATGTGCAATTTGTCTCCACTCTCATATCATATCTTTTGTAGCAACGTTGGATTCTTCTATTTTTCTTCTTCTCTTGTCCTTTTTCGGATTATTTAGTTTGCCCATGATGATCCATACATCTGTGTCTCAGTCTTTCCGTGAAGTTCCTTCTTTGGTGGCACCACTCCAGAATAAGTGTATTCTCCGCCCTCCCTATCGCGGAAGTTAACAGGATCTCCCTTAATATCACTAATACCCACCATGGCAGGTCCCAAACCAGTGCTGACCTCCATGAGTACCTTAGGATCCTTGTAGTGAGTCACAGCCTTCACAATGGCCTTCGCACGAGCCTCTGGGTTGGCAGATTTGAAGATTCCACTCCCAACGAACACTCCATCCATACCAAGTTGCATCATAAGCGCCGCATCGGCAGGTGTGGCAACTCCACCAGCAGCAAAGTTGACAACAGGAAGTCTTCCATTATCAGCAACGAACTTGACAAGTTCATAAGGGGCCTGAAGCTCCTTGGCCGCAACAAAGAGTTCATCCTTGGTCATGACCGAAAGTCGCTTAATTTCCGACTGGACCGTTCGTGCATGACGGACAGCCTCGACAATGTTTCCAGTTCCAGCCTCTCCCTTGGTACGGAGCATGGCCGCACCCTCGGCACACCGACGTAGCGCCTCACCAATGTTACGACATCCACAAACAAAGGGAACATTGAACTGATTCTTATCAATATGATTCACCTCATCCGCCATGGTCAACACCTCACTCTCATCAATATAATCAATCTCACACGCCTCGAGAATCTGCGCTTCGACAAAATGTCCAATACGAGCCTTGGCCATGACGGGGATAGTTACGGCGTTTTTGATTTCGAGGATCATGTTGGGGTCGGACATACGTGCGACTCCTCCGTCGCGACGGATGTCGGCGGGGATGCGTTCGAGGGCCATGACGGCGACAGCTCCGGCTGCCTCAGCGATCTTGGCTTGTTCGACGTTCATGACATCCATCTGTTGTTTTTGTTTTTGTGTGTGTTTGTGATTGATTTAGAGGAGTAGCGAAGAAGATGAAGAAGAAGAAGATTGAATTGTGAGTAAATGGAATGTAAAAGTATCATTTGATTTTGGGCAGTAACAACAAGTCTCTGCAATTGTACAGATGATGAGAATCCTTTCCATTCATCGTTTTCGTTGCAGCCAAGACGGTAAAATATACATTCATCAAAGAGTTGATAATAGCATCGATCCATTCTGAAAGGTGCCCACGTGTAACTCCACTCGGCCGATCCCACTTGTTTCCAAATAAATGGATGTTTGTGAGGCATCGAACGATTGTTCCGTGATGATGATTGCCAGAAGGCGAACAACATCTCATATATCGTTCAAGAGTTGATCCCTAATTAAGCGATCATCTTGTCTGCAGCACACAATCAATCGCAGCAGCATCAAAGCAGTGTATAAAATCTTCTTACGACACACAAGAAGAAGTGTCTCGAACAGTGTGAACTTACAATAACACCTCCCTTGAGCATCTGCGCCAATCCCTGCTTTACCTTATCGGTACCGATCTTGGCTCCATTTCCGTTTCCGTTTGTTCCAGTCATGATTGATTGATGTTAATAGTATTTATCAATAAAGTATATTTCAGATTATGAGTTGTAGGCAACACAGTCACACGTTAAGAAGAGACAGTGATTAAGTGTAGTGAAGGCAACGGATTGTAGGGTTCGTGATGGTTGCATTCGTTGTTGCTGACTGAATTTCTGCGGAGGAGATTTCAAAGAATCTTTTTGTGGCGGAGGGGGACAGACAGGGTCTGTTTTCGGGGGCTGTGTCTGTTTCCGGACCCCAACTTGCTACCTTTCCTTTTTCCTTTTTCCTGTTCACCATGTTGCATTTATAGCATGATCATGATGCTTGCCAAGAGCAATCGTCGACAGTAAACGATAAGTAGTAGATAACCCACAACCATGAACGACACCACCCTACCAACAAAACGCAACGACAAATCCGCTACTACCCTTCGCCCAGGCTTCGGCCTCCACGACTGGATGAACCTCCTCCGTCACGCCAAAGACCTTGCCCAACGTCGTGGCAAACCGATCCGCCGCTCCATTCCCCTCTCGGAAATCCAACAACACAACAAGCCCTATGATGGATGGATGATACTACGGGGTAAAGTGTACAATATATCTCCATATTTGGCGTATCATCCGGGAGGACAAGAGATTTTGAATGGATGTTTGGGCAGAGATGCGACCAAGTTGTTTGATAAATATCATTCTTGGGTGAATTTGGATGGGTTGATTGGTCCACTGTTATTGGGATATGTGCAGATTGAAAAACGACATGAGGATGAAACGGATGGTGGTGGTGGCGGTGGGTATTTGAAGGGAAAGGTTGGTGATGGTACAATGAAGAATGATAGTGACATTGTACTCCCTTCGTCATCATTATCGTCGACAAATAATAATAACGCAGCTACTACTACCTCTTCCGCTGCAAAAATGTCATCACAAAGTATAGAATTTTCAATGCCCAAACCACGACCACCGAAAGGAAGTACTGTTCCTTCTCTGTTGGGTGCAAATAATGATGATGGTGATGAGGAAGAGGAGGAAGAACTGTTATGATGTGTACATTGAAAGAAAGTATCTGAATTGATGTGACGTTTCAGAAACACAACTGCCTATTCTACAAATAATGGTGAGAGGGGGAAAGAGATGTGATATTATAGTATATTGCTAATGGAATGCGCAGGAAAACAAACAGTCACTTTACCTTGGACAAAAATGTCTCTGGAGTGCTTGCCTGGGACATCTGTAAAAGACTTTAAAGAGAAAAAGTCTTGGAAAAAGCACGGTGCTCAGGTAGGGGGGGGGGGGTCATAAGCAACATGTTCAGATATGGATAGCCAACTTCTAGCTCACAACTGTTTGGTGAAGACTGTGTATTTCTATCAAATTCAGTGCAGTCCATGATACTTAGTATTGTAGCCCATATGTATCTACATACAAGTAATCTTGTAAACAAGATTTAGGAGTATCAAAATGTGCCAGAAAAAGTATTCATGTGTCTGAACCATTGCTGCACTTGTTGATTATGTAATTATACTTTATTATGTCATGTAGTATATAAGAGTCTTGACAAAGAGCTGTGAAGTACATCTTTTGAACTGAATCTCTCGATTATTGGATGCCCTACCAAACAACCTACTTGAATTCCCAGACCTGGCCGTATCACCTCATATGCGTCACTTTTTCAATATCTCGCCGCCCGCGCCGCTCGTCACCTTGCTCATCTTCTCAAACACATATCTACATGTCAACGATGGCAGCGCCGCAAGGCCGTAGGTTCTAGCGAAACAACCACCAGGAACGAATAACGATTATCACTTGAGCAGCCTCTAGTACTAATACCGCCATAACCTTCACCATCGCCCATCATGAAGTCAACAATCATCAGTCCGCTATTACTAACCTTTTCTACAGCGGTAGTTGTAGATTTTTTTCTGTTCGTTGATGCCTCCTCTTCCATTCACAAGGGACATCAATTCTCGGCAATTCAACGACGACGAGCGAATAGACGCGACGCCCATCAGTTACTATTGAATAATAATGAAGGAGGGACGATAACTCTCATTGAGCAAACGAAATTACAAACTGATGTCAAGAATAATGTCGTCTGGTCCATTCTTCGAGGCGGAGCAGCAGCAGCAACATCACTCACCGATCCAGCCACCAAAATCTCCTTCGATGATACCATTCCTGCCAATCCTCATCTCACCCTATTAGGAGTAGGTGTACGTAAAAAGGGACCTATCAAAGTATACTCCGTCGGAGCGTACGGTACCCCCCAACACAAGGAATTGTTATCCACTTGTTCGAAAAAGGATGGTCTCCAAACATTGCGTGAGTCACTCTCCTCCTCCTCTGCTACTACTGCTACAGGGAAAGACAATAACGAAGCATCAATGACATTTCTACTCAAAATGAACTTTAAAGTATCCCCTGAAAAAATGGCCAGTGCCATAATTGACAGTGTCAAACCACGTATGACTACTAGTACTTCCGGTGAGGCGGCGGTGGAAACACTTCAGAAATTAATATTGGATGGAGTTCAACAGAAGGGTGCTGCTACTCCTGGTACGGAATTGAAATTCGATTGTTATTTGACAAATAGTAGTAGTGGTGTAAGAGTGTCGGTGGATGGGACCGAAGTGGGTATAGCCAATGGTGATGGATTGGGGGATGCATTTGCACGTGTGTTTTTGGATGAGGAGGGGGTAAGTCCTGCGTTACGAACGAGTATTGTCGACAATTGTTGTGAGGTAGTCACAACAACATCGCCAGGAAATGAGGATGGGTCATTTGAGATTACAATGAGTCAAACTCCCGAGGGGAAGAGTAATGTCAAGACGAAATTTCAATTGCCCAAGGGTGTTAAGGATGTGGTGGATCAGGCCAAGACTTCTTCGACAGAACAGGGAACAAGTTCCACAACTGCAACTGATACTACACCAAGGGATCGACACATCTCCGCAAGCATACCCATAACTCCAGCAGAATTGCCACACTTTGCATCCATGTCAATCATGATGTTCCTTTTCATTTACGTCTTTACCACCGTACGTGATACAAAGGATACACTGGTAGTGAGCAATTGTGGAGCGGAGGCAATCCCATTCTTGAAATTATATGGTGTAATGCCCTGTGCAACGGCGTTTATTGTGTTGTATTCGAAATTGAGCAATGCACTTGGAAAACAAGCGTTGTTTTATGTGACATTGCTTCCCTTTTTTGTGTTTTATGGGGTGTTTGCGTTTGTGTTGTTTCCGAATCGGGATGTGATTCATTTTCCGTTGGCAGAGAGTGCAGCGGCTGCGGCGAGTGGAGGGGGAGGAGGAGCTTTGATGGCAGCAACGAATTTGATGAGGTATTGGAGTTTTAGTTTGTTTTTTATTGTGAGCGAGTTGTGGGCTAGTGCTGGTGTTCCACTCTTGTTTTGGCAGGTGAGTAATAATGCGGATTGCGTCGCTATATTGTCATATTATGGTTGTTGCTGTTTCTAACATCACCTTGATGATTTTCATGTCAGTGTGCCAACGATGTTACGCCCATGGCACAAGCAAAACGCTTCTACCCTCTCTTCGCAGTCACCGGTAACCTCGCTCCGATCGTGTCAGGTAAAGTCATGTCCAAAGTCATCTCATTCCAAAAAACAAAGGATGACATCGGATTCGGCTCTACCCTCAAAAAGCTTGCCGTCATCAAAGCTCTTGTAGGACTTGGTATCATTTTCATTTATCGCAATGTGTACGCCATGGCGGAAGAGCGCGATAGGAAAGAGCGGACAGAACAATCACTTTCGACGATACGGGGAATTGAAAAGACGGGGAAAGTTCAAATTACCATGAAATTTGAGAAACCGAAGCAAAAACTGACGTTGAAGGAATCTATGAAGGAACTAATGCAATCGAAAGAGCTCAAGGCAATGGCGACGATGGTATTCTGTTATAATGTTTGTGTGGAATTGACAGAGGTGTTGTGGAAGAGTATTCTGAGGAGGCAATACCCATCGAAATCGTTGTATATGGAGTATATGGCCAACTTTTCACAAACTGTGGGCACGGTTGCGTTCTTGTTGCAGCTGATAGCACCTGGTATCCTCAATGTGTTTGGATGGAAGGGTACTGCGATGATCCCACCTGTGACAATGGGAGTTTTGGCCATAGCCTTCTTTGCGGCGATTATTGCTGGCGAAGATAAGATTCCATTAGCGCAAGCCTTGCTGATTGGAACCGTTCAGAACGTTGCGAACAAAGTGACCAAGTACTCGCTCTTCGATCCTTGTAAGGAAATGGCGTATATTCCTCTTGGACCAGATGCTAAGACCAAAGGAAAAGCCGCTGTAGACGTGTTGGGAGCACGTCTGGGAAGAAGTATGGGATCAGCATCTCAACAACTTCTCGTCTTCTTAGTCGGAGGAGCTAGTGGAAGCATTGTGAATTGCACTCCATATATTGGAGCTTGTTACGTGACAGCTATTGCAATGTGGTCAAAGGCAGTCGGAACATTGGGCAAGCTATTTGTTACTCCAGAAGTTAAGGTGGATAACACTCCCAAGTTGGAAAGTATTGGTCAAGCCATAACAATCATCAAACGAATTGAAGATGCTAAGAGCGAAAAGAGAAAGAATGGAAATGGAAAGAAGCAAGCAAAGAAGTAAGAAAGATGCAATGTGGCACAAGTATATTCATAGAGATTATCTGGTGGAATTCTTAGTTACTTGAACTAAGGCTAAGTAATTTACTGTTACAGCTACTGAGTGTGCTTCTAAGCTATGAACTAGATAATCTCATGTTCAGTTATACGATGGATGGATGGTGGCTGCATGCATCCTCCTATGATGTATCTACTTACTACATACTTTACTGCTGTGATGATGTGAGCCTGTTCTTTGGCCGTCGCGGGTCGCGGGGGATCTCTAACTTCGAACTGTCGCAACGGGATAAATTGATTTCCCCGAAGCCGAAGCCCAACTCGCCTCACTTTTTGCATGCGGTTGATTATCTCAAGCGAATGTCCGTTTCACCGCATTCTTTACTTCTGGAACGAGATTCTATTCTGAAGAAGTCGTGTCCATTGAATCCCATGTTTGCTCATAAATTAACCAACGCACAAAACTATATATGTATAGAAATATATCTGATCTGAAAACTTTCAAGATGAAGACGAACAAATCTTTACGACAGCAGCTTGTCTCGATTCTATTCCTTTCTACCTTGTCATCCTTTGCAAGCGCACGATATGGATATCATGGAGGAGGAGGAGGAGGTGGTGGTGGAGGAGGGGGGTGGGCAGGAAGTGGAAGTGGTAATGGTGGTAGCCAAGGAATGGGCCAACCTCCCGTTTCCGCTACAACGGCAGCAGATGACAGCAGCGGTAGTGGAATCCAAAGTAGAAGAGAAATGATGCAGCTCATTCATCGACTGATTGACAGCCACGAGGATGTGACGCGATATTATAACGAGACCGATGTTGGCATTGAATCGTACACCTTCTCAGATGATCCGACCGTCGCAGCTTGGATTCAAGAACATGTCAATCAGATGACTGAGTTGATGTCTTCCTATCCTGATTATGGTGGTATCCGCATGATGGATCCATTGTTTAAAGCTGCATTTGACTTTAGCAGCTTTCATGAAATGACTGTATCAAATACTGACGATGGAGTTCGTGTCGTGCAAAGTGTAGTTGCGGACGTTGAAGATAAGGATACCAAAGCATGTACCATCTCAATCATCAAGGACCATGCAGCAGTTGTGTCCAAGTTTGCTGCTCACGGAAGGTCGGAAATGCGCAAGAATCACGAGGCTCCTTCTATCTGCAAGTCTGCTCCTAGAAAGGTAGTAGCTGGAGATGCTCGTATTTCTGATCCTAGCATGAAAGCGACTCAGCAGTCTTACAAGGAAACTAGCATTGTCACAGCTTTGGAAACGGCAAATGCGGCTACTATGAATGTTGGACTGGGCCATATGGCTACTATCTTGGCATGCGTATTATTAGTTTCAAAGGGCTTGTTGTTTTAATGATCATCAATTTTGCTGCCAACTTTGACGTTAACCCGCAAGAAGAAGAAGCAGGGATAAACACTCAGCTTGAATACTAATCTTGCGATGATATAAGTATTTGATTAAAAACTCTACTATATAGCTTTTGTTGCAAAGAAGCTCATAAGTAGCATGCCACGCCAAGCTATGGCTTGAATTGCTCGGTCGAATACCGCCGCCGGCCGCTGCCGAGCGAGGTAAACATAAAACTAAAAATTTCCTAAAATGATTTTTATTGATGCCACGTAATCGACCGAACCCGCCAATTCCCATTTCCGCTGATCTGAGTCTGAGTGCAAGCAGCTGCGCCCGCCCCGCCCATAGCACGCTGTCATCTAGTATCATACTAACCTGTTCTGACATCCAGAACTAACGCTGTATCAGCTTCAGTCATCGGCGGTATAGGCAAGAGCAATGATATCTTCATGACAGCAGGAAATTTAGAAGAAAAAAAGTAGTAGTTTGTTGTATTTCATCATCTTTCATCATGAGGCAATTGATATGTAACCTCCTCTGGAGCAGTGCAACCATCCTGGTGCTCATCTGTAGCAATAGCAGCTGCAGCTGTCATGCCTTTTCGACACCCACTACTATTACTACTACTACTATATCCAGATCGATAGTAGCATTACAAATGTCTCAATCGAACACGAGAGAAGATGAAATACGGCGAAAGATTACAGAATTGAAACGAGAGGGCAAACTTCAAAAGAAAAACTCCTCCTCCAGCAGCAGTTCATCATCATCTGCTTCTTCTTCTCCGTCAACGGAGGATATAATCGGAGCAAGCAACAAAAAGAAGAAATCATCCGTAGCCGATGACTATGCAGACAAATTATCAGCTCGGATGGGAAGTAGTCGTAAGGCTCGTCAGATGGGACGTGTGTTGGGAATGGATATTCAATACACGTCTTCGTCTTCTTCTAGTACTACTACTACTACAGCAGAGAAATCAAGTGAGAAGGATGAAAAACGAAAGGCCAAGTTGGGTTCACTTGATGTAGAAGACTTGGAAAATGATGATGACTTGTATGATGATGATTTCAAAGTAGTCAAGGAAGCGTTAGAAATATCCAGTGAAGATGCCAAGAATGCCATTGATTTGATACGTCGTAATGTCAAAGACAACAGTGATGATAATGATGATGAAAAGGAAACAGAAATGGACGAAGATGACATGATTGATGCAGTGGCAAAGTTATTAGGTGAAAAGGGTGATTTTCGTAGGGCATATAGGGAAATGATGGTGGAGATGGAGAAACAGGAGGAAGATAATCAGGAGCAAGACATGAAGTCTTCTACGACTACATCAACTCCATCCAACACAAAATCCACCTCAGGCGTAGGAGGAGCATGGACACCTCCATCCGAAACAACCAAAACAGAAGATAACTACCAACCCAAAGTTGGAACGTGGGGTGCCTTCCCCAGGCCACGCAACATCAGCACCGCCTACGGAGGTGGGAAACGTGTCGGAGCCGGAGTCAAAACCGACCAAACTCTCAAACAACAAAGTATCAACGAGACAAAAGAACGATTGCGAGCTTACCGTGAGAAAATGGGGATTGAAGTCCAAAGTGAAAAAGATCATGCCGATGTGATAGAAGAGGCGTTGGCGCTTGCGGGGAGGGCGATGCAACGTGGTAGTTATAGTGCGGGAGTTTCGGCATTAGAGAAGGTGACTCAGTATTGTTCTACCAAGAGTAAGGTTGGTGGACAAGTCTTTTTGGAACTTGCCATGGCGTATGAGGCAGAGGGGAAGACAGAACAGGCGATTGCTCTCTATGCAGCGTTGGCAAAGAGTCCGATTGAAACCATCAAGATGAATGCCGACAAATTGCTGTATGGGCTGGAAGCAATCAAATTCATGCGCGATGAAGCCAAGATGAAAGAATTTTCACGCAAGGCTGCTGCGGAAACCTTTATTGATGCTACGGGATTTAATGATATTTCCAAGAATTTCGACAAAGTTTACAATACGGCGTATATCGATTTGGATAAGGGCAGTCAATATTATCGAATGTTGACCGAGAATGTGGTAAGGTCGACACGTGAGGCACGACAAGTTTTACTCAAGGCGGTTGATGCGGGAGAAGTGGACCGGATGAAGATTGTTCAAGCATTACGGTCTATCAGTCGACATTTTGATGAGGCACTTACTGTGGAGAAAGAGCAAGAGGCTAGCAAGAATGTACCAGTTGATTATGCTGGTAGACCAATCATCACTGCGCGAAGCAGTAGTTCGACTGCTTCTGCTCTTTCTACAGCACTTGGTATGGATGGATATGTTCTGTTAGATGCCACCCAAATTTTACAGACTCTGGATGGAGAATGGCGGCTACAACTGATGGGTGATAAGAAGGGTGAGGGGGTCGACTTCTTCAACTCCACGCTAATGTGGCAAACAATTGATACATCCCAGATGGACTATACATCTTCGAACTCTCAATCGGGTGTTCTCAAATTTGAGGAAAAGGACAGAATTCTCTACAGAGAAGGGGCATCAGGCGGAGCAGTGGGTGGAGGATTGTTTGAAGCGTTATTTAGCGGTGGAAAGAGTGGCGTGGCGAGGAAAATGACCAACGTGCCTCAGCAAATACTCTCTGTTGATGCAGCGTTGCTTGTCACACGAGCGGTCGTGGCACACCAGGCTGCTGATAATGTGAAGGATTACTATAGTGTGTGGCGACGCGTTGAAGCAGGAACATTTTCAAAGAAGAAGTGACATTGAACAGCTGAACTCTCTTTGTCATTGATATGCAGGGATAAAATAATAGGATTTAGTCAGAACTTAAGCTTTCTTCTTCCGCTTTCCATTTTTGAGCTTAACTACAAATGGCTTTACTTCCTTCTCGGCCTTGATAGAATCTCTCAATCCTGCACCGGAAAGGAATTTACCGAAGTGCTGCTTTCGCATGGGTTTCGAGAGTAATTGACGAAGTTGCTCCTTGGCTCGTTTGGCTTCAATGAAACGTTGCCTGTCACGTTGATCTCCATCCAGGAGACCACTCTCAAGCATGCTGTCGTCTACATCCAAACCGGCATCGTTGGCAGCATCCAAGAGCCATTTATTTTTCTTACTTGCCTGTGACTCGACATCATTGCATGAAACAATCTTTGTGGCTAGAGACACCCTCTCCTGAGCCTCTGAGAGCAGCCTTCCATCGATGTGAGCCTGCTCAAATTTTTTCGACTCTTCCCCAAGAACAGATTGACAAATCTTCTGGTGTTCTCTCTCCTCGGCAGGTGCCACCAACGAGATGCTAGTTCCGACGGCGTTTTCGCCCATACCACGCTGAAGCCAATAGAAATCAACAACAAAACTCATGTTAGGTTTTGAACAAAAGAGCAGTATTCAACAAACATGCTGCCGCACAATATGGAAATAAATCAGATGACTCAGACAGCCAAGGGGTTTTTCTTCAGATGCGGCTACTACCCCGCTGTAAAGTCAGAAACTCTAGTCCAATTAAATCATCACTGCCATCTGATTTATCATCTTCAATCGACAAAAACACAAAATGCAAGCGACAAGAATCGACGTACCGCTGTTCGCCCAGCTCGATGAATGAAGGTATCTACTGCTCGCGCACAATCGTAGTGAATTACGGTCGCAACTGATGGGATGTCTAAACCTCTCGCTGCAACATCAGATGCAACAACAATCGATCGAGACTTAGGCTTTCGAAGCGATTCTAGTGACTTCAACCGAGATTTCTGTGAAAAAAGAACAAGTGCAACAAGACACAATTTAGATGCGACGAGAGAACATACAACCTCTTCAAACACATGATATAGGTTCAGAGATTGTTCACTTAACCCACAGGCAGCCGCGTAGACATTTTGTCCAGCGAATTGCACAGCATGGTTGTGAGACCAGAGGCTTCTCGGGCTTATTATTCTCCTCATAACCTTTACATCTCACAAAGAGGTAACAACAAGACAACACTTACCTGAGCCATTTGAGCATGTAGCATCTTGACAGGCAATCCCAACGTTTGCAGTGTCTCCCCGACTCTTCTCACTGCTGCAATAGAGTTGCAAAAGACCAAACAAGGTCCCGATGAACCTTGTTGAGTCGTTACGAGGTAGCCGTAAAGGTGACCATCTTTGTGTCTTTGTGCACATCGAATTTCCCCGAGCGTCAAACCCGGTGGTAGACGTGCTGCCATAGATGTAGGTTTCTGTTTCTTCTCCTCGTGAGGCTTGGACACAGCTTCCTTATCCGCATTCTTGTCTTTAGCTGCCTTTTTTGATTGCTGACTTTTCCCCTCTGGAACGAGATTAGATAGGTCGACAACCTTCATCTCACCCATGGCACCTGCAAGATCTAACATTTCTGCAATAGCTCCATCCACTGACAAAGGCTGTCTTTTTCCTTTCTTGCCCTTCTTCTTTTTCGAATGGTCCTTCTTGATAAGATGATGCGTCGATGTGGGAAGTGTGAGCGTCGCAGAATACACGAAGGTTTGTCTATGAACTGCTTCTTCTTCCTCTTCTTCGGAGTCATTATCTCCGTCATCTGTCTCTAGCTGCTCGAGATACTCATCATCTTCCAACTCCATTGGTTTCGGGGCGCTCTTACTTCCACTTCGTTCTCGTTCAATAGCAGCAAGGATGGAATCGTCCAACATGACAACTTTCGCCTCACCTCGTACCCCTTGAAGACTTCTTAGCCTATCCTCATCGTCGTCGTCATCACTTTCATCTTCCATTTCATTCGGGTCTTCTGGAGGTGGATTGGCCAGATTAATGACCTCAAATATTTGCTTCAGTTGTGGAAAACTTCCTTGCTTGATCATGCGATCAGCTTCATCAATGACGAGGAAACGAAGCTGAGAGAGCTCATTAAGATGAGAGTAATCGTTGCTTGACATCTGAAATGTATGTGATTTAATGAAAGAAACAAGTTGGTGGTGAGATTGAATGTAAGAAAGGAATAGTACGCAGAATTTGCTGCCAAGAAGCTGCTGTTGTTGCGGATTCTCTCTGACTGACGTGCAAACGGGTGTAATTTCATAAATTTGTTACATTTCAATTCAAGGAGTCTAAACCATGTGATGTTTTTTTCTTCATTGATAAATCCTGCAGCACAAGCACGTATACACTCTCAGAAATAACAAAAGAACAAACTTACCAACTCCCATAAACGACCTGGAGTGGCGACTATTATGGGCGGACGAGTCTTTTCTAGAACTCTCTTTTGTTTGACTTCGGCAAAGCCACCCACGATTGTTCCAATGGGTACCTTGTTACATGATGCTCGTTTCAATTCTTCGGTAACCTGCATGGCCAACTCACGTGTTGGTGTCAGAATAAGAGCTTGTAACGGTAACTTTTCTCGAGGTGCTTCCTGATTCTCCTGCTTGTCACCTTCCTCCAACAGATATTGTAAAATGGGCAAACCAAAGCTGAGCGTCTTACCACTTCCAGTGGGGGCAGCTCCGACGATATCTCTCCGTCCGAGTATTGCAGCTGATAGTGTAGAGCTTTGGATGGGAGTAGGGTAGGTATATTTCAGAGAATGCAATCCGGTGCAAAGAGTAGGGTGAAGGGTGACGCCAACGGCTGAAATCGACCAAGTAGTTTGTAGTTGCTCGATTTCCTGTGGAAGTGATTCGTCTGCGATGGGTTCAGTTGTGTCTTGTGTCTCAGCTGGCTTCTTAGCAGAGTCTGAAACACTAATTTTGCTGTCAGCAACCTCGCCTTCTTGTGCCTTTTTCAGACGCTTGCGCTCCTTGGCAGCCTCTTTCTTGGCTTTCCGCTTGAGCTTTTGGCGTTCCTTTTTGGACAACTTTGCTTCCTCGTCACTACTTGGCTTCTTGCTTTCTTTTGTAGATGCATTTGGCGTTTGAGAATCCTTCTCTTGTTCATTACTAGTGACGATAACCTTGGTAACAAAACCAGTTTTATCATTTCCCACCTTTTGCACTTGATAGGAATCTGCAGGGATTACTTCCAGGCTATAGTGGAAACGGCAAGCAAGATGAATTCGGATTAGCTCATTCAATGTTTACTCAGTAAGCAATAAAACAGCATTCACTTAAGGATCCTCGTCGAAACTAACCTCAAAAACATCCCATCATCATGCGCTCCATCCATCTTGGCAGTCGCATCAAACTTATTCGACTTGGCATTCGGATCAGGATCCCAAAATTCAGTCTCGGCAGTTTTATGGAACGCTTCATCATCGTCAATTTCATAGTGTTGGGATGTCCAGTTGGTTGTATTTAGAAAGGCATCATCATCAAAGCTATCGTCATCATCATTGTCTGATTCTTGATGTTCTTTTGCAACAGCTGCCGCCGACTGTTTGTCGGCAATGTCCACTGAGAGTCGCTGGCCTGGAATTGACGACCAAGCACTTTCACCGCTGGTAGCACCGTCGGCGGCAGATGTAGGGCGGGGACGCTTTCGCTTGGGGTTGTTCTTCGCCATGGCTCCCATGTTTTCTACCGCTACCGCTGGCTACCGAGATGAAAAATGAAAAACAGGTTTCGACTTGGAGAGAAAAAAAAATGAATGGTAGCGGAGCCATGGCCAGACCCTTGCCTGACCTTGCAAGTTGCAAGTTGCAAGGCGAGCCGATCCGAGCCTGGTTGAGAGATGCAAGTACCTACATACATAGCGACAGCGATGTACAATACTCGACCTTCTCCGATGATAATACATGTAGGAAAACAGTGTTATCAGTGAAACTGTTCTCCTCCGTATTGCCTTTTATCATGAACAATTCAAGAAGAACTTTTCCTTTACTCTATTCCCCGTACACAACAGTTTCTAGAGCATGTATGAGAGGAACACCCAATCTGTAGATCTATTCTGTTCAATTTTTATATTTTTTAAGTGGTAGATTTCCAGTTTGTATAGCTGAAACTGTAATGTACACTTTGTCTGACATTATCTATCTCATACGTGATGAGGCATTCTCTTGTAAGGCGCGAGGTCTTCGCAAGAATCCGGCGAGGTAGTGAGAGTCCATCTCTTCAGAGAAATGAGATGAACTTGACTTCTTGTTATAAGAGAGAGAGAGAGAGAGAAAGAACCTACAACACTTCATATATCTTCTACATGTCCATCTGAAAAATAAAATGATCATCTTCTGAACCTTGACTCATCGTCCTGTGTGATCGTCCTGAAGCCATCATAAACCCCGGCAAGGTAGCAGGACTATTACATCCACTACTACTCCCCGAGGAATATTCTGATTCAGTGGATGTGGACACAGTTGCGGCTGTACCGCCTCCTTGTGAGGAGTCGGTGTCATGACTGCTGAATGACTTTTTGATGGAGCGTAGCTTGTAATGAAGTGAAGTTTGTGTAGCATGTGTGTTTGTGGTAGCTGATGATGTTGTTGCTGCCTGCTGCTGATTAAAGGATGCTGTACTCGTAGCCTGAGTAGCAGTAGCNGGTAGCTGATGATGTTGTTGCTGCCTGCTGCTGATTAAAGGATGCTGTACTCGTAGCCTGAGTAGCAGTAGCGCTGGCAGAAGTGGTATTAGTTGTATTCGAGGAGGTGCTAGCTTGCACCTTCTTGATAGTAGCGGTAGTCTTGTTGTTGTTGCCGCTGGTCTTGATTATCCCTGAACCCTTACAAGCTATAGCTGCTGGATTGGGACTTGAGGAGAAACTACTATTGCAAGACGTAGTTGCAGTAGTTGATACGACGGGACTTGTCTTATCAGTATACTTGGATGCCGAGGGCGACGATCCCTGCTCACCCTCTTTGTTGAGAGAGTCGAGTTCATCCATGTTTTCCTGTTCGCTCAGCCTCTTCTTATTCCGTGCACTCACGATGCGATCGTACATATTCCAAGTGGCGTAATCATACATTCGACGGAGGTCAGTTTGGTCTGAATTTTTACGGGCGATTTCGAGGAGTCTGTTTTTACATTGAGGAATGGGCAGCTGCTCCGAGGGCGGCGGCGTTGGTGCCACCTCGTAAACGGCATTACGGGGCCGAGACTCTTGGGAGTGAGAGCGAGACTTTGGGATATTATTGTCCATGCCAGATGCAGCGCCGACTGCTCCTCGGGGACGAGAGGCATTAGCAGATTTGACGCGGCGCATGCCTCCTCCCACATGAATCAAGGCGGCGTTGTTCGGCGAGTGAGGAACGCCCCGTTTGCTCTGCGCCTGTTGCCTCACGGCTGCTGCCATCGCTTCCTCCTCTCCATATTCCCATCCTATAGAGATGGCGTTATTCTCATCGTCACCAACAACCTTTTGACAGCTGAAGAGGGGCAATTTCATGGCGAAGGCAAATCTCACTTGCTTTTTTTGCGAAGGGTCGGTGTTGTTTTTAGCGGAGTTCCAGGAGTAGCCCTTATCAAGGCTGGCAGTGCACATTTAATGATAGCTCTTCTCAACTCAATTCTGGCGTCTTTCCCCCGTTGGATTTACCTCTCGGTAATGTAATTCGTAGCACGGTAGTGTTGCTTTGTGTTCACTGTAAACTTGCGGACGTTGGCTTTTGGTTGCACATGTAAGATGGATGGAGATTCGATGGCTGAAGACGCACGAGAGCAGATGGCTTTCGATTGAACTTCGAGCCAGCTGGCGGAACTGGTAGAATCGTTCCGTGGTGTCAGAAACGGAGAAACAGCAGTAGGCCTTTCCGAAAATGTTTTTTAGACCCACTGTTGCACGGAAGGTTTGCCTCTTTACCTTTTCTACTCCTACATTGTATCATTATCAAAGCCATATCGTCTGTCCTTCCAAAGGTGAATAGAAACAAGGGTCCAAAACTTCCAAAAATACGAAAAGCAGCTGGCTTCAAACACTGGTACTCGGCCTGTCATCTTCATTGTTTCTGAAGAATGTCCAAGAGAGTAAAAAGCAAGGAGGAAACCTGGGAAGGAGTTTACGAGAGAGAGGAGAGGCAGCGAGAGAATAGAAGAGTGGGGAGGGCCTCATTTCGGGCCTCCGCGACAGTTGGGATAGAGTCGTTTTTTCGCTTCGATTTTCAATGAGTGCATTGCTACAAGCCTGAGCGTTATTATTGTATCGTTTTATTAGACTAATTATTAACCATGGGAGACGAGAACGACGCCGCCAATTATGTGTACGATCAGTTGCAAGTATACCTGTGTCCGTCGTGGGCACTCAGTTTGGGTTACATGGGTGTTGCGGCTGGGGCCTGTTTGAGTAACTGGGGATCTGCGGTGAGTTGTTTTTTTACTTGAGAACGTGGGTGTTGGGGCATCAGTGTCATCTTGGCAGGGCATTTGCTGCTTGAAAGCGGTCACTGAAAAGTTAAGCTCTATCTAAGCTCATGGTGCTGCTCTGATGATTATCTTAGAAGAGAGCCCCAACTTTTCCGTTAATGCCAATAATTTCCTCTATCTGGCATTGGTGATCTTTTTTTACTGTTTCATCTCAGTAGAGCATGTCAATAAATGCCAAAGGTCATGAAGATTTCTGATAGAATGTCGATATTTTTATCAATTGATCTTCAAAAATTCTATTGTCTCACTTTTTACTTTCCAACTGAAAAAAAAAAAAAAAACACACATCTTGTGAATAACTGTGTCCGTCGCGATAAAATATACCATAACAACACAATTAAACAGTGGGGCACATGGAAATCAGGTGTCTCCCTCCTCAACACTGGCATCCAACACCCAGGCTCGGTCATGAAAAATGTCATCCCCATCGTCATGGCGGGAGTTATCGGAATTTATGGACTCATCGTTGCTGTCATTCTCGCTGGAAACATCCCTCCACCCACCGTTGGGACTGGAGAAAATATTTATTCCGCATATACCGGTATGGCTCACCTGTGTGCTGGACTTTGCTGTGGTCTTTCTGGATTGGCTGCGGGGGGGTGCATTGGTATCATTGGGGATTACGGTGTTAGGTCTGTTGGATACCGTTCGTCGAATATTTCGGTCATTTTCTCTACTGATAAGAGTAGTGGATTTGATGGAGGGGATGATGATGGTGCTGCAAGTGGTGATGAAAACAAATTATTTGTTGGAATGTTGATCATGTTGATCTTTTCGGAGGCATTGGCGTTATAGTGAGTACACCTTTTCAATAGATGTCTTTGATCTCTTTTGTTACCCATGCTAACAAGTTGTATCCAAATATTATTTTTCTTTTCTTTGCAGTGGTCTCATTGTTGCTTTGATTGTGAGCCAACATGCTTACTCATGCGGAGGAGAGTAAATACGATATAGTAGGTATGTGAGATACACCTCATTTTTAGCCGAAGAGGGGGTATGTTGTAAGAGTGGTCTCGGGGTTGCAAAGCCTTTCTTTGTTGCAACGAGATATTGATGTAGATACAGCTTAATAGACTGGTCGATGCACCAAAGTCAATAATAAGAGGCTTCGTGTTTGTAAAAGTTCATCATGCAAGGTCTATCTTTACAATTTACACTAGTCTACTCGGGTGGGCTCAAACTCTTTGCCTAAAAATTGAGTTTGAATCAATGCATTCATCTTATTCACTTTCCATCAGAGATGATGGGTTGGGGATCGGCATCCTCTTTAGTTGCAGTCTGCTGGGTAGCATCTGCCGTGGGCAGGTCAACGAACATACCCCTAATGTCGGAGATCGACTTGGTGCGGCTGCGCCTGGCTCTTCCTTGACGCCGATTTGCTTGGTCTCCTTGGTTCTCTTGCTTGTCCATTACGTCTTCTTCTTGTTCGTATCTTTCCACTTGTGATGGATTGCGATATCTTTCCAATTTCCAATGTTCTGAGCAGTGTATGGTACCAATCAAAGCAGAGAAGTGGAGTGGTCGGGAATGAGAATCTCAATCGGAAGCGGAGCGGAGATACGTAGACGAAAAGAAGAATTTTCGTTCATATCGTGTCCAGACAGGCCCGCTGAAACATCGCTTATCGTGGAGACATTCATCTTTTCTTGATCTTGTTCATTCATTCATCTCACGAGAGATCTGCTCCTCCACGATATTAGCTTCCTTCGTCCTTCTCGCTCACGGTTGCGCTTCCTGTTCTTCTACAGGCTACCTACAATATGTTATCCCTCTGCATAGCTGTGTACCTCCTTGAGGTGATAACATCATCGCTCTGCGGTTTTTCAGGCCAGGATGATGAATGCATTTCATGCACATTCTCCTCAGAGTCGGCGTACAATACTTGATATGAAGAGATCAAATAACAATTGCAGCATGATTAATAGTTAGGTCGATATTTTTTACGTCAACATACCACACTATTCGCGTCATTATTTCGCGTCATAGCCAAGATTCTGTGTCAATCTCCTGATGCGTTTCTGTAGATCTTCATCGCCGGCCTTCTTTCTACTTCCATGCTTTCCTCCCAGTAAGTCACCCCAGTGCAGAGATACTAGTCCCGTGTTATATCGATTCTCAGTTGACTTCATAACTTGGTTGGCTGCACTATCACTACCCTGACTATTGCAAACTTTCAAAACCCGGTCTCTTGAAGGATTGTAAACACTATCTGACTCGAGAAATCCTGCTGCTTTGGCAATCTGACATGGTGTCGCCTCCTCCACCTGGAAATGATCATCTATCCGACCTAATTCTCTTGCTTTTAACATTGCATTGTTATATTCATAAACATAATACCCCGCAGCTTCAGTGCAAGACATTTCTGAAAAGTTGTGCTGAGGGAAAAGTGCATTTGCAAACACAAGGAACGAAGGTTGCACGTTGCCCTGAATGCCACCGATGCAAAATTTGGCAACTAACGACTCTATTGTACGAAGTGGGTGACGTTCTTGATGTAGCACTTTGTGAAAGGGCGTTTCGCAATCATCACGACGTTGATGAAGCTTTTTATCTTCTTTTCTTCTCAACCCGCACCCCCACTCTTGTTTCACGATATCCTCGCATTCATCTCTCCAACAATCGCCCCAAGACTGTCTAAGGGAGCATATTCCATCGCGAAACATGAAGGGATGAAATCCCATTTGTGGTTGCAATTCTCGACAGAGATCTTTCACTTGTGATAAAAAGATGATTTCTCCACCGGCATTATTTGTCTTGCCATTTATCTTGACATTTACGTCTATTCCAGGACGATGAATAAATCGGATGCCATGAAACCACGATACTGTCCCATCCCTAACGAATGACCATGATGCTTCAGCATTTTCGTGTCCTATTTCTAAGCCAAGATTGTTCTTTAGATCTCGGGCCACTTGGCTGGTGCCTGAGCTAATCGTTCCGACGATGAGAAGCTGCCTCGTGTCATTTAATTTTACAGCCGGTCGAATCGATGGGCAGAGAAATGAAATTAGCTCGGGATGCTGAAGGAGCAGATATAGGTATCCGTTGTAGAGTGCGTAGGGCATCAATATCACCGCAGTGATTACAAATAATGGATTTTTTTGTGTTTCTGCTGGTGCAGCTTTAGCTGCCGTCTTCTTGCGTTCTTTGCTATCACTTCTGCTGGGAGGGGCTAACGCGGGTTCAGCTGGTGTGCCACGAGATTTTTTCTTGCTTCTTCGCCTCCGTGCTGCGCCGTTTGAACTCGATTCTGCTGTCATGGTGATGGTGTATTAGACCCCACAAAAAATATCCATGATCCATGATAAATGATTATCGTAATTAAGCGTCGGTGGTCGGGCGCGCTGCTTCTTATACTGATTCCACCGTACGGTGACAAAAGACACAGGCTCTTCTCCGACGGGGCACCAGCCATGAAAGGCTCTAGAGAGAGGTCGCACTATCCATCTCACTCTCAACAATGGTATGTGAATGTACCGATTTGAGACCTGTTCTTTTCGAAGAGTACATTGGAGAACATGGATCCTCCAGAGGTACTGGCAGCAGCACCCCAGTTCCAGACCCGGACGAGGCGAATTCGACGTTGCTGCAGTTCAGTTGAGCGAAAATTTAGTGGTGTAGTTCTGGTCTATGTCTATGTGTTAGTCTCATTATTATGGACTTCCCAGCTAAAAATGGCAGATACTTTGGAGAAACAACAAGGCGCTCATCATGATGATGTCAAGCAAGGGACAGCTGATGAGCCCATGAATATCTGCAAGCATCATGATTGCAGACAAGCTGATGAACCTGGTTCAACATGGTTGGGCAAACATCGAGGGCTTGGATTAATGCTTCACACGAAAAATAAGACAACAAACATGCAACAATACAACTTGGCATACCTTTTCGTGCCCAAAGCAGGTTCCTCAGCAATGAAGTCCACCTTACAAAATGCAGGGCTTACTCGACAGGTATGGTTGTCTCCCACTACCGGAACAAGCGCTTTGGATCCTCTCGTATTCACCATGATACGAGACCCTGGAGAGCGAGTGGTGAGTGCCTACTCCACACTCGTGAGCCGATATAATGGACATTTCGCTGGAGTAACTCATCTGTCGCTTCCGAACGCTCCAAAGAATAATACAGATGCAGCATGGAAGAAACATTTCCAGCAATCCATCTGGAAGATGATGAACTCAGTGAAAAAGAACGGATGGAATAACACAAATATTCATTGGAATGAGCACATCATACCACAAGTTGAGTTTATGAGAGGTTTGAATGTGTCACATATTGGTTGTATTGGATCAATCAATGAAACATTGGCCAAATTAAATCTTTTGGGCACTGAGAAGAAAGTTAGTTCCAATCAATATGAACATAATAGTGAAATGCCTTCGGTCAAGTTTGGTTCATATGATATGCTCAGTCTAGAAACAAAGGCGTTGATTCGGGAAGTTTATGACGAAGACTATGCATTGTTTGACTCATTGTGCACCCAAAATAGCTGATAGCTGCTGATAGGATCATCTCCAAAGTACTGGTGGTCTCGTATGTTTCTATGTTGTAAGAATGTTGTAAGAATGAAGTCAATGGACGATGAGTGCAGATGCGGAAGAAGCTGACGGGATATGTGCATCCTGCGGACAAGAGCATCAAATTAAGAATTGTACCGCTTGCAGAATAGTGAAATACTGAATGCCAAAGGTTTCATAGACAGGCAGCATAAACGAACGTGCAAGAAACGGACCGCTGAATTAAAAAATGACGTGGTATGCTCGCCCATGGACTGCATCTTTATCGACGTATTTTCTATCTTGTATCTAAGTACCTGCAAAGAGATCTCTTTCGGGACTATCACAACATCTATAACAATTACATTCTACTCATTGTTCGCTTCTCGGAATCAGAGAGCAAATTTCACACGTTTCGTGGTCTTTTCTTTTCCTTCTTCTTCTTCTTCTTCTGACTTCATACTGGGACCCTCGTGAATACTTTCATACTGAAGAATGTCATCCTCTTCACCGTCGATCCACTGTCGACATACCATTCGGCACAGATCAGAGCATTCATGAGTCCGAAAGAATTGCTCAATGCCCTGCTCACCAAGGTCAGTTCTCCCGAAATCAATTCTTCGATCCGTTCGTTCCCTGTAGTGAATGGCTGGGTCTGTCAACTCAAAAACAGGACGGTGCTTCTTTGTATCGAGGACACCCTGTAAATCACATACTAGAAACCTCCTTCCAGAGGCATTGTATGTAAAATGTGAGTAGGCCTGAGGAATGTCTTCTAGTGTGAAGTGGTAATCCCCATTCTGTGCAGAAAAAGAGGTTGCAGAGCTTGGGTAGGTGGTACCAGTCCGAACATAGCCTCCATTCGTGTTCCACTTGGTATACTTTTCATGATCGAGCATTTTCTCCACGAGGATTGCACCTCTTTTATTGTTTTCCGTGTCAAACATCATGACCCAGCAGTCGAGGAAATGGATCGTTGGTACTTTGGAGCAATCAATTCCAGGAAGTGACAAAAGTTTACGGTTGAAGAAGACGGCATACTTCTCCGCCAACTGCTGCAACTTGCAGAAATTTTTGTGGAAAGCTCTCACGTCGTGGGGATCCAAGTCTTCTTGAAACAACGTTTCCTTGCCAACGAGGGGTCTGCCCACAAACTGACCTTTGCTGTTGACCTCTCGCACACGCCTAACTGCTCGTTCCCTGCCTTCTCCGAAGATGTAGTCTCTCACGGCGATTCCCACAGCACGATCACTCTCAAATGTCCTCTCTGGGTAGACCCATTCGTATCCTTTCCTGTCAAACAGAGTCCTTACAACATTTGCGTTCCGAGGCAAAAAGTTTGAATACATTTTCCATTCCTTCTCCGCTTCGATGTAAACTCTAATTGCACTTTTTGGTTCACGAATAAGATCACGATAAGTTCTCTGCGAATTAGTCTTGAAGTCTGTCATTGTCGTTTTTGTGTCCGTGATCAATGTTGACATTTGACAGAACGCAGATGATACGTCCTCTACACGAAGGGACGCTTTCATCAAGAAGCCTTTGCAGTTATACTCTTCGGCTGTCTTGACCATTTCCTCTAGTGTTGAGAATTTACCTTTGCCAACGCAAAAGCCTCCTACAGTAAGTCTCGAACCAAATCGACAAGCAAGAGACGCAATACGATTGCATGACTCGTATTTGCTCCTTTCTTGGTTCCCACTGAAGTCGCTGGGTGCTCCGTCAGTAAGAAATATAAGCTGGAGGGCACACTTCCCGCTCCTGTTATACGATAGCAAATTTTGTGCCTTCTCAATAGCCGGGAGGTAGTTGCCTCCGCCACAAGGGTGGTGACCACGTAAAAGGTCGACAATGCGATTATACAGAATCCAGTCGATGGGTTGGTATCTCAATAGATACTCTTGGTCGCCCCCGAGTTCCACTAAAGAAAGAAAGTCTTTCGACGTTGCCTCGCCTGTACGCAATCTTTTGCCGATGTAGTCCAATGCAAGGGTGAGCCACACCAGATCAGACCGTGTAATAGACTTAGTTGCATCTGTATTCCTCATGGAGCCACTGAAGGTAGGTACAAAGAGTGGTCAGTCGATGCTGAAGAAAAGGATCAGCTAAACTCTTCGTACCAGACAAACTCACCTCTGATCCACAACGACAACCACATGAGAGTTCCAAGAATGATGGTCAGAAGATCTCCTAGTCGCCTCATCATGAGCATCTTTCATTTTTTGAGTGATTGTCACCTTTTCCAAGTCAAATCCAAAACACAGATCAGGATATGCTGTGATACCGTAATCCATATCATAGCTCGTCAAATACGTTATTCCCTTGTAGTTGAATTTCCAGCACCTCATACCGTTGCGAGGCTCTCCTTCTGTTCGGGTTCCATATTTGATCGCCGCATTCAACTCAAAAGGTGAAATCTTCCGCTCGAAACATCGATCTTGTAAATGAACAGTTGCGAAAATATCATTTGCACTCGACGGTATGGGCGGGTGAGTAGCACCAGTTTCGGCTCCCATAACCCCGGCCTGAATCGTATCCATTTTCATAGCTGCTGTTGTAGTTATTGTCAGCTGTGTGCTTAGTCTTTTTGTGTGTGAATCTTTCACACGCGCGATGTGAAAATTCCACAAGATCTTTGCTCCTCAGCATTCAGTCCCGTGAAAGTAAGAAGCTCTCATACATTAGCAGTCAGAGCTCTCCCAAACTTTTCTTCTGCAACAAAACGAGGAATGAAAGAAGAATTTCGCTTTCTTATCCAAATGCTTTGTAGGTAGTCACGAACTGCCGCTCATTTCACATATAACAACAACAACCTAGTTCCTATTAGTATCCATACGCATCTGCATCTGGCAGATCAAAGACGATGCGTAGTCCTGTTTCTTTGATCCCAAATGCTCTCCCCTCATAACGCCCGTCTTGACGCACGTCTTGGAAACGAATTTCGTAATACTTGTTAAACTTCGAAACGGTTCCAATCTTGCCATTGAGATGTTCAAGTCTTTGCGAACAGTTTATCATCATAACTACCGTTCCAGGAACATAGGATATATTTGCACAGTCTTCGTGAAATGTTTGTTCCTTATCCACATTTCTTGGAGTTAAGATCGGGCCCTGAAGGACAAGCCTTGTCGTTTGTGTCTGGCCATCACCATCGCCATCTCCATTACATTCCTCAAATCGCAACGCCTGAAAGATCTCATTGGGTCGAGATTTGACCCAAACTCTACGTTCTTTTATGCGTTGCAAACAGTTGCTAACATTCACAGTACAATTGTGATCCACACCATGAGCACGTAGACTAATCTCGTGCAACTTGGTGGCTAATCTCTCTGCATTAACACCATCATATAAATCAAAAAGAGTCTGCGCAAATGACACCCCCGCATTGATGGTGTAGATATGGTTTTCACCCAGGTTGGCTTGCCCCCGATAGAAATCGTATTTTTGCATTTCAATTCTGCGGTCGTGTTCCATTTGGCCTTCCTCTTTGATTACTTCGCGCTCTACACCAGCGATCCTTGCATCTATATTGGAGATCATCTTTTCTATGGCCGATACACTCAGCTCATCCTTTTTGTGTCTGTAAATTTGCACAGCATTGCAGTAATATTCCCTTGCCAATTGTAGACAATCTTTCCATTCGTTATATCCAAATCTCATCCCCATTCGCAGATAAAATGTCGCAATTGACATGTATGCAGACGCTTGTATTTGGTCCCAATTCAGACTGAAGTCAGTCATGGTGTATTCTAGTATGTGATGCAATTTGGTACAGATCTCTCTCCCCTCCCTCCGATCTGCTTGTTTGTCAGCGTCAATCAAAGTCATTCGATTCATGATGGCACCGGCATGCATTGCAACACCTACAGCATTTTTCATTGAATATTTTCTCTCTACGAATTTGACGCGAATCTTGGATAGATTGTGACGTAATTCATTTTGATATGGCTGCTTACAGATGGGGCATGCCATAAATGTGTTGGAGTCACCTCTTGTGCTTGCAGTCTCTGCCCATCCGATGATGCACGAGATGTGAGCGTGGCCGGAGCTTCCTCGGCATGAGCAGTCTCTCACAAGTCCATCTGTCGCCCCTTCCTCCAGACATATCCAGCAGACCGGGGCGTCGGTATTAGAGTCGGTGGCGGCGGCACTTTCCGTCATGGTCAATGGTCAAGCACTTGATTTGAGAAGAATAGTGTGTAGTAGGTACCTATAGAGGGTATGTAGATAAGTAATAGTCACTGGTATGTGGTCTGTCGTCACCTCTTACTCTCCTCCCGCTCTCGATCTCGATCTCAAAAATCTACATCATAAGTACCTCCATGACGACGTCGCCCATAGCCTGATTCCTCGCAGTAGTATCAAAGATCCAAACAAACAAACATGACATCCCCTAGAATAGCAGTTCAGCCAGCAGGTCGCTTCTTGGCCTCGAGGATTATTTCGTCCAGCTCGACTGGCAGTAGCGCGGTGCGACAGACTTCGTCCCTCTCATCGACATCATCATCGTCAGTGGTGGCGGCCATCTCGTCCTCTCTGACCAGCAGCAGCAGCAGCAGCGGTGGTGTCCTTTCATCTTCACCTTCAGTAGATTACAACCAGCGACGGGGCTTCAGCAGCAATAATAATGCGAAAGGCGTCTCGATTGATTATTCTTCACGGCACAAGTCAGCGTCATCACTCACGAGCTGGATGCTGCAGCCATCACATAACTGTGTGCCATCATCAATGTCTACCCATCAATTACTACAAAACCATCGACGACAATCCTTCGTCACTTCCACAAAGTACCTCCAACAAGAAGAACAGCAGCCATCAGACGATGATGGCGACGAATGCCCCCCATGGCAAAATCCACTCCATCACAACAATCCAGACTACACGCGCGTACTCGCCGAAGAATTTGCACCAGGTGAAGAAATGCCACTTGCACCCCTCCCCCCATTCGAAGATGAGGGGGATGAGGATAAAGTCTCGGCTCCACCGCATTTGCATGACTTGGCCGATCAGATTGTTAGATTGAACATGTTGGAGGTCAAGGAATTGGTGGATCGCATAGGTGATCATTTTGGTTTCACGGATGATGAGGATGATTATATGGATGCTGCTGGGGGAGGGGACGGGGAAGGTGCTGCTGTGGAAGAGGCCAAGGTGGAGAAGACGGTGTTTGATTTGAAATTGACTGGATTTGATGCCAAGGCCAAGATTAAGGTGATTAAGGAGATTAGGGGATTGACTAGTTTGGGCTTGAAGGAGGCAAAGGAGTTGGTGGAGGGTGCTCCGGTAAGTCATGATCAAAGATGATGTTGTTGTTTGATTGTTTAATGAGGAAATGCATCTGCCACAGGGTCTTGATGACAAAACACACGCTAGGCCAGCTAACCGGGGCTCAAATTATATACCGACGAACCCTGGTCCGTTCATTCCTAGCAATATCAAAAATCACCCTCTCTTGCATTTTGGACCAAGATGGCTTCATCTCCATCTATCCTTTATTCAAATGATCAATGTGAAATGAGGAATCAAAAGGGTTCCTCCTTGTTTCTTGTTGGTTTTGCAAAATGTGCTAGGAACATTCTTTTTCTATTTGTGACGTGATGCTAACTTTTTTCTTGCTTCTTGTTGCATAATAGACAACGGTAAAGAAGGATATCAAGATGGAAGAGGCGGAGGAAATAAAAGCAAAATTGGAAGCAGTGGGGGCTACGGTAGAGATTGTATAACGTGATGGTGACAATACTTATAGAAATAAGTGTCTAAGATGGGGAGAGAAATGGAAAATGGTAGAAAAACTTTAAAAAAGACCTGGATGGACGGTCAACACAGCTGCATTCTACTTCTTAGATTTTCTAGAAGGTTTATGATGTAGATATGATAGTTTTTGCCATCTTAAAATAACAGAGGTTGACTTTCACTGACACAGACATCTATAATTTTATGTGTTGTTCTTATTAAAACATGACGCTCGAATCAAACACAGCCCTCTCACTTCCATCTACCCGTTTTCCGCCCACTGTCAATACACTCACTATATCCTCATCGTTATCTCCGCCCATGTGAATGATTTCTAAAACTTCGGGTGTGCCACCCATCACTCCCTGACTGGCACCAACATCAATCCGCCATGCCATAGAGTCAAGTGCACAATTAATTTTGTATTGAGGCGTGTGTCCCATGACCATTCTCTGAACATCTTCACCGGCCTCAGCAAGCGCTGCTTTGATCTTTTGTTTCGCTAGAGGATCGGATGGTTCGGCATCATTTGGTTTGCTATAATCTCGCATCCACACTGGTGAGCTGGCACCAATACCTCCTCCTAAACAATCAGGCATTGTTTTCGATGCAACCTTTGCACGATTTTGTGCGGCAGAAATCACTTCCTCTACAGTATTGTATTCTCCCCAATTATTGTTGTCGCCGTGATGAGCTGTCACGATCCATTCTCTTGCTTGTTGATTCAATCTGGTCACTCCTCCATAAATCTTTTGTCCCTCATTAATGGAATTGCCTGGACTTAAGTGACTTGCCATCAATCCAGCATGAACAAATACAGTTCGTCCGACAACACATGCCACAAGCATATTCCCCAACATATTTTCGGAAAGCAATCCACCTGGTTCAAAAGATGCCCATCGACTGGGTTGATTTCCAGCGAATTGTAATCTCCAGCGGTTCGATCCATAGTTGTAATCAATTCTTGGATATAAGAGAGAGGAGAAGTTGAGAGAATGCAGTTAGATGTGTGTTGAAATTTCGAAGAAATCCATTGAATCAGGAAATTTTCTTCGCACACGACATACCTTGCTCCAATTGTTCGTTCAAATTCCATATTTCCGCCCGGATTGGCATACTGGAACAATCCAGCAGCATTCAGAGATTCATGATTTCCGTATAATAACAGTAGCGCTCCCCCCGCCTCATGAGCTTGTCTCGCCAGCGTGGCCAATAATCTAAAACAAGCCAATTCATCATCCCCTCTATCTAATACATCACCAGTTTGTACACAAATAGTTGTCCCACCACACCATACTGGTTCTTCAATCGAGCTTTCGGGATCTAAAATTCCGGCTGTAACCAGAAAGGATCTCAAGGCGGTAATATCGCCGTGAACATCTCCGAATGCAACGATGCGTTGACCTTTTGGTAGATCTGGTCGGTAGTCATCTACCCCTATGTGGGTTGGAGGCAGTGTGTATTGTGAGAGATGATTTTCGTTACAATTTTCGGCTAGCATGGGCCGCAGCGGTGCCTTTGGATCAAGAAGAAGTTGTTTTTCGTCCTCGCTGGTGGAGCCCGTGGAGAACCATCCTTGCTGCCGTTGGATTTGAAGTGCCACTGATTTTCGTTCATATTGATGTGATGATAAAGGATGTCTACCAGCCGCTGAGGAAGATAGAGCCGTTGGGAGAGTTCTCGAAAACAAAGGCCGTGAAGAGGAGAGCGAGGCCACAAAGCCCATCATGGTGGAAGTTGCTAAGGCGTAAAATCTCATCAGATTTACTAGCCTCTATGTTTTATTTAGATGCGGCGACCTTCCAGCACAACAAACACTCAAAGTACATACATCGCATTCATGGTGGTGAGCAGTACCAGAAGTAGGTGTTTGAAAGGAACATGCCCAATGCCCATGCCATTTTGCAGAAAAAAAGAAAAACCTAGTTGGTCTGTACGTCGTAAGCTTTCTCTCTTTAGAGAAAGAATATTAAAATTTTCAGTGGAGAAAGCAAATTTTCGTGCTGCCAAGACCCAGCCCACGCCATCCAAACCTTCCCACCTTCTTCCCTGATAAGTATGGGCACTGGGCACCTATGCTATTCCATTTTCCTATGTACTAACAAAGTTGTGCGTGGAGGAGACATTATCACATAGAATAGCTTAAGCTAAGTCATCTTGACAAAGAGGATTAATAATACAATGGGCTCAGAGAAGCCTGTAATGCTAGTTGCCTCAGACGCGGCTGCGGATTCAGCCAGGCGGTCAAGGCGGAAGAACTTGGAAGTAAAGGAGGCTAAGAGCATTTTTGACGAGACGATCACAAGCTTAGCAATACAGTCAAAAACATTCTCGAAGACAAGCTTGATGAGGAAGATTATATCATCGACGATAGCAGTGCAGATGACAGTAGCTTTGCTGAGACAGTCGAAAGTACAACAAGTCAAGATGAACAGAACGGTGGTGCTCAAGAGAGGAGGGCTCAAGCAACACACGTGGAGAAACAAGAGGAGATGAAGAGTGTTGCACAGCAGCAGAATAAGCGCAACAATAGAAAATTCAAGATAGTGAAGAAAGGCTGCATCGCCGCTAAAAGGCTTGCGAAACAGCTTACAAGACAGACGGAAAGAATGTACACTTGGAAAAGGTTGAAGCTGAAGAGAGTACGACGTGGTTTATTGATCTTGCTGACTGCTGCACTTGTAATGCAGCAAAAGACTATTCTACTTCTTCCTCGTATGATTAATCAGACGACGGAAATTTCGTCCCTACATTTGAATTGTAATGCTTGCTTGAAAGATCTCAGTAAACACATAATTCGGAATCAGCACTTATAAAGTTGTTATGAAGTATGTATTCGGTATCACAGTGATCATCTGCTGTGCTCATTGGCTCTCGCCATAGAAAAAGTCAGTGGAGCTAGCTGAGAATGGAACATCAGTTGTTGTAAACATGAAGTAGTTCTGATACCTCCAACAACTTGATGCTATATTATATCACAGTTTCGATGGCGTGAATCCACCTTTTTCAGTATCATCTTCCTGGTTTCAACTCTGCTTTAAACCAATCTGCATTCTTGACATAGTGATCTGCCGACTCCTTCAGGGCTTTAAAATGCTCTTCGGTAAGCTGTCTGACCACTTTTCCAGGAGAACCCACTACCAATGAATTATCTGGAATCGTTTTGTTCTCTGGTATCAAGCAATGTGCACCAATAATGCAATTCTTTCCTATGACAGATTTGTTCAGTATAGTCGCACCAATCCCTATCAATGAGTTATTGCCGATGGTACACCCATGCAACATCGCTTTATGCCCGATAGTTACATCCTTTCCAATTGTTAATGGAACTTTTGTATCAGCATGTAGCACAGCATTATCTTGTACATTTGTTCGAGCTCCTATGGTGATGGGTTCATCTGTGTCCCCCCGAATCGTTGCGCTAAACCAGACAGAGCAGTTCTCTTCCATGATGACATTTCCGATTACTGCAGCGTTTGGAGCAATCCAGCATGAAGTTGCGATTTGAGGCACGTACTTGCCTAGTGAGTAGACGCCTTTCATGGTCAAAGATGATAGATTATTAGGATGCTTATCTACTACTCTCTCCAAGAAGTGGCTGATGGTACTACCTTTGTTAGTGATGTGATAAGAAGTCAAGCTCACTCTCAAGAGGTATTGTTGGTACCTATGTATCAAGTCCTGTGTCCTGTCGGTCACCATCCACCATCATCATCATCCACCATCAACGCGTCACTCGGATTCAAAATTCTGCCGATGGACAACATCATCATTGAACCAACATTCACATACTGGAGTCTTCATACGCCGAGGGGAGAATCAAACGACACAATACTTCAGATAAATAATTGCAGCAGTCAGATGCGGGTAAGATTGTTATTATTTTCATTTCTTTTATCAAGTCAGCAGCCTCCCCTACAAAATGCTGCCGTCCAAATTATCAGCTTTGCTCTGCGCATCTACACTCCTGCTGTCGGGCAACAAACATCGTAATTTCTACGCATCATCGGCATTTGTTCCGCCAGCTTTCTTCGTCCACCATAGAGCGCATACAAAAATAGAGCGCTGCCAACCGCTGCTGGGCATCAAGGGCTTTCGGAGCTGGTTTGAATCTGCTTTTCCTTCCTCGGTGAAGAAGGTCCAGCATCCATCTCCAGTAAGGAGGACACCAAAACAGCAACGAGGTGGAGGTGCATCAAATAAAATTGATAGAAGCAAAAGCATCAAAAAACCACAACAAATAGAAACTCAACCAGAGGTATATGATCACGTTCTCATAGACGCAAATCAATTTCTACATTCCAATCTTCGCAAGGCATTTAATAGAAAATTGAAACGTTCCAAAGGAAACGCGCAATTTGATGGCCAGAACCTTGACGAAGACTTCATTGAATACTCATTACTTTTATTAATACAAGACTTGAATAGATTGACATCCACTGTTGCCATCCCTCGGAAAAGTCTGGTTATTGCCATAGATGGATCGCCTGGAGCTGCGAAATTAGAAATGCAACGCCGTCGTCGGCACGGCCTTTACCAGAAGGTGGAATTACAGCAGAAACTGTTAGAGGTGCTAAGGGAAAGAGGATGGACTGACGCTCATTTTGGATTTTTCAATAATACAGACAAAAAGGCGAAGAACAAGCATATCACACTGTTGGCCAAGCATGAGAGAGATAAGGTTACAATGAACATCACGCCGGGAACGGCCTATTTGGATCGTGTGACAGATGCATTGTTGTACTGGTCGTGGAGGCAGGTTGCAAATCCATTTTGGCCGCCAAGTCCAGATCCAAAGAACAATAAAAGAAGTGGTAGAACCAAGATATACATTTCACCCAGCATGGTGCCTGGTGAAGGAGAAGTCAAGCTTTTGGATTACATGCTGCGCGGCCAAGATGGTAAAGGGAGGAAAACAATTCATTCTGATGATAGTGTAGCATTCATTGGAGGAGATTCTGATTTGGTGTTAATGGGATTGACAACTAATCCATCCGTCACGCAAAACGTACACGTTATTTTGCCGGGAGAAAATAGTAAGACGTTGATGATTTCGATATGGGAGACAACTCGACACCTTGTAGGAATGCTGGAAGGAACGGCGGCGTACGGGAAGCGACCAATACATGGAAAAGGGAAGAACAAGACAAAGCGAAAACTTACGAAGAAAGAGATACAGCAAGTTCGACTGGATGCTGTATTGCTCGTTATTCTCAACGGCAACGATTACCTACCAAAGCTGAGATATTCAAGCACTTTCGACTCATTCTTTGAAGTCTACTTAGACCTAATGGCGAAATGCCTTGCAAATCGTGACGAGAATGGTGGTGGAGAGACTTTGAAACCATTTTTAATCAACGTCGACAACAACAATGGTGGCATTTATATCAATGTACCGTTCGCCATCGCATTCTTTCGCGAGATGGCTGCGAGATATTGTTCAGTCCGATTGCCAAGATCAGGAGAAAGCTTGCCATCGTCGTCTACTTTTCAGCAAACCGAACTTGGCATTCTAAACAATCTTGTAGAAGCAAGGTTCTTACCTTCGCCGCTTAACTTCGAGACTGTCGCGCCTCAAGATTCCATGTACCAATCGCAGCTCGATGTGGATTTAGATACCATTTTTGATGATGATGTAGAGATTGTGAGAATGACGATAGGCAACTTTCCCGAAGATTTCAATACACTTGAAATAGAGAGCACACTGATAGGCGAAAGCGACGGGCATGGTGTCATATCGAGAATGATCAAAAGTAAAACAAGCGATCGCTCCTATCTATTTGAAATACCTCACAAGCAAGGATTTCCAAACAAGTCCACGAAGCTTCGACTGGCATGCCTTGCACTTGAAGAGATATTTGGGAAAGAAAATTTGAATGTGCTCTTTGGTGCTCAAGATGATGACGACGACGATGATGAAAACGTTGGGAGACAGTTAGCTCCAGCAGAACCAGTATCATACCTTGGAGGCTTGCTATGGACTCTCGAAACGTATAGAACTGGTGCATGCGCTGACTACGGCTACAACTACGGTCGCAAATCCGCGCCATCTGCGTTGGAGCTTGTATCTCTTTTGGAACAACACGGACAGAAAGTCTCGAGATTCGATCTGCTAGGTGATTCCGACGTGGCTCCTTTGAGTGATGGCATGTCTTGCCTTGCTGCACTTCCGCCTCAAGCCCACTCCATTCTAGAAGAACCCTACAGTTGGCTTGTAGAGCCCTCCAGCAGAGCAAACTTCGAGGAAATCTACGAATCTTGCTTCTCCGATGGGGTATTTGATTCAAAGTCCTTCGCTGACAAGTGCTCCAAGCAGATTCATAATATGAGGAGCGAGCGGTCTATTAGCAAAGCAGAGACTGCAAACTGTAGAATGTCTTCTTCGCAAAATACAAGAGGGCGACACATTCAGTCAAGCAGCAAGTATTGGACTGTCTTATCGTTGTCAAACCATCCTCTTGAACATCCGTTTGCTCCGCCTGAACCAATTTGCGATAGAACGCCACGGCTGAAGACGAACAAGAGAGTCAGGGCGAGCAAACTTCCTGTCTCACACGCTTTGCCACCTCCAGTTCTATAATGCGAGAGATTAAATAGTTTAAAAACTAACTAAATAATATCTTGTCATCATTTCCCATCCACTTCGACAAAACTAGCCTCATCAAAGAAATTCAACCAAAGCTTCTCGTGCGTATCAGGGGAAATACAACCTGCTGCCATGATCTTACAGCCTGATACTGTNAAAGCAAGGGGAGCAAAAGCAAGTCAAGCACAGCCTCTCACTCTCGACAAACCACGAAGAGCGCTAAATCGTCGGTCACAAATTTCGATATAGATACAGATAGCTCCGACTTCAACAGACCAAAATCTTCATCGCAAGACAACTTTCCCGCCTCAGACCTGACTATACCCCCAGGTTCTCTAGCCACTGAAGTACCGAGTCAGGAAAACTCCGACGATAATAATGGAAACTACAGTGGTTTACGTCCACTAGTTTTCACGAAGGGGAGCAAAAGCAAGGGGAGCAAAAGCAAGTCAAGCACAGCCTCTCACTCTCGACAAACCACTAAGAGCGCTAAATCATCGGTCACAAATTTAGATATAGATAGCGGCTCCGACACAGACAAATCGAAATCTACGTCAAAAGAGAACTCTTCTTCCAAAGGAATACTATCCGACTCTAACGGGGTGACTCTGATTGCACCTCCTCTGGGTTCTCTAGCCACTGGACTTCCTGGTCAGAATCAGAATCTCTCCTCTCCTAGCACAAACTTGGACACAGATGAAGACACTGTAACGATACCCTTAGAGACCGAAGATAATGGAAACTACAGTGGTTTGCGTACACAACATACGATCGTCGGTGCAACAGCCCTCCTTGCTATTCTTGCAGCCATTGTAGGAGTGAGTATAAAGCGTAAAAGAGCTGCAAACGCTGATATATATGAAGATAATATCTTGGATTCAGTAGATATCTCTCCAGCGATGGCGATTGTGAGAACAAATATTCCACAGAGTACAATTGTCTCTCCGGTTGATGAATCGCATGAGTACTCATGCGATTTATTCGGCTTAAATAGTTGTTTTTTATGAGATGCGTTCTGTATTGAACACATACTTTCATAAGTAGTTGTACTACGCAAGATGATGCAATGGGGGTGAATAGAAGATATATAGATTGTTGTTTGTATGTAGTTCGCTGTTAGAGAATCTGCACAATTTTAATGTTTCATTTGCACAGTATGTATTATTAAGTATTGTCAGGTATTGTATGTGTATAATCAAATTATCGTTGCCTATTCGTTACTATGGTACACTTCCATTCCTTGATGCAAAAGGAAGATCCCACTACTTATCTCCTAAAGGAGAAAGTTGAAAGAAGAGAATGCAATGTCTGAGGTTGATCTTCAACAACTACGACGATTTTCATCTAATAAGACCTACACACAAACACACACAAAAATATATTACATCACTATTATTCATCATCATCATCATGGGAGCACTAAAACACATCGTCCTCCCACTCTGCACCATAGCCCACCTCTTCGCCATCGGCGTATTCACCTTCGGCGGAAAAGAATACATGGCCGACCTACTCGAATGGCCCCGAAACACTGTCAAATTAACCCCCATTGAGCGACACTTGCTCGGCGCCGGCTTTACATTCCATGTAGTATTAACCATGAACAACATTGCTGCCATTATGGTGGAGAATTCACATTATAGGGCAATGGCAACTTTTTTAGAATTGGTGTTGTACTCGTTGGATTTGGCGGATGCCATGTATGAGAATACTTTTTTGGGAGAGGGGGGGAAGTTGTTTACGTTGGTGCCATTGGCGATTATGACGGGTGTGACTGTTTTGGGGTTGTTGGTTCATAGTCAGGAGCCGGGGTTGTTGACAAAGGATAAGAATGGGAAGAAGACGAAATGAATGGGTGAGGGGGACAGAGAGAATAAGTATGTGGGATGAATCTATGTGTGTTTATGATAATATTATATGATGTGTGGAACTCATCGGCCTCATCCGGTTTCATTGCAAGGAAGGTGTATTGATTGAGATATATATACTTTTAGGGAGAGAAAGTGTGTGATGCGTATGATGAATCCATACGATTTTTGTTGATAGAATCCATATAAGATAGGCTACAAAAAGCTGCAACCTGTCACATATTACCCATTCATTCCAAACATTCACTTAATTGTTGCTGTCTTGCCTTGTGTAGCGTATAGGAAGACGAGGAGAAGTATTTTAGAATCGTCTCATCAAGCTCTTTATCGATTTGCAGTGATATATGGAGTGTAAAGATCTCTGTGAAGTCCCAATCAACATTTGAAGAAAGCAATCGGTATAATCACGCTTTTACTTGCAATCCGTCAACAGAGATACCTCTCACACTCAACTTTGACTGGTTGGTTTGGTTCAAGTGACTGACCTGCTTTGTAGATGCAGAGAAAGAAATTATTCTCTCTGTCCCTATCGGATCTGTGTAAAAATATAATGGATCAGCCATGTGATCAACTCTGCTTGGAGGCCAATCAGAACCATGATTATGTGTTTGCCAAATCCAACAAAAATATAAATCAAGACAGTTGTTCCCATACGCATGCAACATTGATATTAGATGGTAAAAAGGTCGACAGCACACATATCGTCGAGTAGTAGATGTTACATGGTAACATTGATGACGAATATTTCTAAAGTTAAATCTATCTGAAATGTTAAATATTACGATGGATATCCTCTTAAATTCCTTTGCGTCGCAAATCCTTAATTCTTTCTTCTTCAATATCAAATAAGCCCGTGTCTACATCTTGTTCTGGGGGGAACATTGCCTCGTACAACAAACCAGGTTCTTCCTTGGTAGCAACGCAGCTCTTGAGAATCTTGAGATATTTACGCACAAGGATTTTGTAATGTGCCCCTCTTCGCTTCTCCTGGTACAGCCGCTCTCCAGACATTGCTTGATCAACAGCTGCAAATGTTCGGTTGCTATGACGAAGAGTGACAAAGATTTCATCTAACACTGACTTTTCGATTCCCAGTTCCTCCAGCTCTTTGATATCCTTTGGATCGACATGACGTTCCCAGTTGTACAAGTCATTGTTCAATGTTTCAAGGGAACGTGCAGGCCGAGCCGCCTCGCGTTTTCCTCTTCGAAGCAACTTATCTTTCACAGGACGAAGTTTCACATCAGCACCTCCGATAGTAGCACAGCCATTGTAGAGCTCATTCACCTGATCGATCTCTCCCGGCAATTCAAAACCCACATAAGCGCTTCCTGTGGGAAGACCTTGAGAGCAACGTACGATGTGTCCGGAACCAAACACATCCCGACTGTCTGCACTGAATGGCTGGAAGAACATGGCAAGGTCGGTCAACGTCACATTGGGCGGCAATCCAGAGATGTGCAACATATCATTGTGACTCAAGAACATGTCATTGGGCGGGACATCACCTGTGACCAACAGCCTTTCACCAAGTTTCGATTGACCAAAGCGTCGTCCAGGCCCAGCCCATCCATCAAAGACTCGCTCCCGTTTGGCTCTCAATACTTGAACGGGGCGCTGTCCTGCCACCTTCACGTTATTAACAACACTCTTGGACTTGAGTGCATTGGAAACTAGATCAGCAGATGACAGATTGATCAATGCGGTGGTCGGAGATACACGAAGGTAATCTTCATTTGTAAGCGGTCCAAACATGGCTTCCAACTTGGTCCCAGGGGGGAACATCGTCTCAAATAATTCCACAGAGGTCATCTCCACAGGAAGACCTGATACCATCAAGATCGACTCTTTGCCATTTTTCGATGCTGCAATGAATTCCTTCTCCTCCTCTGATATATTCTCCTCGTCGACATCATACTTCTCGAGCGCCACAGGATGTTCTACCATCAAACTACTCGCTTTTCGAATCATGGCATCTTTTGCTTCTTTTTTGGTGGCAAATCCAATAAACGCCGTTGTGGGCGATGCAGGCGAAACATCAGTTGACAAAACACCAAAGAGCGACGCAACCTTCTCAGCAATGGACTGGACATTCCTGGGCTCATCAAGACTTTCAATTTTCCCGGTTCCTTCATTCACATTGGGTACCAAACCACTCACAAACAAAAAGCCCTTGTACTTATTCACAAACGATTCATCGGGCAACTTGCGATCCCGTGGGAAAATGGGACGGGGCTCTCTCATACTATCTGGATGTTTGACCTTCCGTTCCATCTGGATATACTTGGACGGATGGTCCGAGACAGCCATCAACCAATCGTCCAACTCGGGCCCATGAGGCTTCAATGGCAATATCGCATCCGACTTGGGAGTGGTCGGTTTCAACAATTGGAGATTATCTACGTCACAAACATCGTTAAAGTACCATTCATACTCCAATGTGTTTGCATACGGGTCCTCATCCTGATCATCACTGGGGGGTGGAGTTCTCATATTCTCACTCTTCATAACGGCAATATCCTCCGGACTGAACAATTTATTCAACAAGTCTTCAGTCTGTGCATCATCATCAAAGACATAGTCACCATCATCCGTCTTCCTCAGGACGTGTTCATGATTTTCCAAATCCATATAATCCGGATGATCGGGAGAGATTGGTGGTTCCAAATCGGCATCAGAGTCATATCCATCATCATCTTGATTGTCCACGTTGGGATTGAAACGGTTGGTTAGGGCAGAGGCAAGGTTGGATGCGGCAAGTTCGTCGGCATCGTCATAGTCCCAAACAACATCTCTTGAGAAGCGTCCACCCCCTCCTCTTCCTCGGCCATCACCACCACGTCCACGACCACCTCTTCCCCCACGACCACCACGTCCACCACCAAGATAGGTCATTCGAGGAGAGCTACGTTCTCTAATTGGTCCCCTCACAGACAATCTACTCCCCATTCCACCAAATCTACCACCACCAACACCACCACTATTTCCCTCCTCATCCGATGCCAAATCACCAACGACACGATTACTCATCTCCCCCCGTACACTTGCCCTCCCACTCCTCCGTTGTCCCGGTGGTAGGGCTGTACTCAACGCTTCTTCATCGTGCACTCCATGTCCAACCCTCTTTCGTGCCGTTAATTTTGGTATAGATGATGAGGGAGAATACGACCCCTCCGAGGCAGGACGGAGGACTGTTTCGGCAAAGTTGGGTTTACGTGGTCCTCCCTTGTGATTGGATCTGCCGGGACGATTGTATCCCGTTCCTCCGGATGTAGAAGCATCAGTAGTACCGTCTTGGTTACGTGGTGGATGATTACTCGTTCGATGAACCCTCTCACCACCGCCCTGTTGCTGTTGTTGTTGCTGTTGCGAACCACCACCAAAGCCAGTAACACCCGCACCAGTTCTACCACCGGAACGTTGTTCGGCAGCAGTAGCCTTGCGTGCGACATCCAAATCTTTCTCGAGATTGGCATTCCGACGTGCTTGGAAGGCGGCGAATCCTCCTCCTCCTCCTTCTTTTGTGGAGCTTTTATTGTATATATTATATGTATTTGAAGAAACATAAAGATGAGTCGATTGTTACAATAAAGGAGAAAACCAAACTTCAAAACATCATGTACATATTATCATGCGCACAAATCAAAAATCAACCAAACTCACCTCCCGGCACCCTCCACCTTTTTCGGAGCACGATGCTTCCCTCCCGGACCACGTCCACCACCATCTCGTCCCATCCCTCGTGAAGTTGGTCCTTGGAACCCTCCGGAGAATGATCTTGAGGGATGACCATTGTTGTTGTTGGTACTACCATGAGAGGTGGTTGCTAGCGCTGGGGTGATGGAGCATCGCAGGCGGGTGGCTCGTAGGATTGCTGATGGGGTGATGCTGCTCATTGTTGATGTTAGTTAGTGAAACAGCGATCGATGCTTCGTCGGTAATATATTGTATGGGATGTTGTTATCGTTCTATGTTAGTAGCGTAGGGAGAGCAGCGTAGGGGACTCTTCGACATGGTGACGATGTTTTGTTGAGCGAGATGACGGGGTCATCTCTCTTTTCCCTTCTTCCTCTTCTCTCGACGGCTGACAGACTGAATGACAGAAATAGATAACGAAGAACGAAGAAAGGGAGGAGGCAGGGTGAAGAGTTATTTGATGAATAAGAGGAGAGTTGGAAGGATTGGGGGGTGGTTATTAACAACCAAAGAAGAGCAAATGATAAAGAAGAAGAGTGGTTCTCACCTGCCCCCTTTAATGGGAGATTTTTGACGTGGTGTGGCTGGGGGAAGTGGGGACGAAATTAACAGCCTTTTATGTGTAGGTTCTTCCTCCTCGAAGAAGGAGTGTAAGAACACGTAAACAATGCAACTTTCAAAGTAATTCAATAGGGATGATACGAAGGAGGTCCTGCGTAAATTAAATATCCAAAAAGGTCAATCTTTTCCCTCCCCCCCTCAGATGGGGAAGATGATAAGTCGTCCTTGGCGGCTGCCATGTGTGCGCAACAAATAATCATTATTGTTACATTGCCTGAACCATTCTAATTGCCCAAACAACATCCCAATCATTCTTTCAAATGCCTACACACATCGGATGATGTGCGCAGAAACAATATTTGTCACTTAACTGTTCTCTTCATTCTTTTAGTACAATGACTACAAAACCACAACCCTCACTTCCCCCCCGGCGGACGACGCTTGAATTTGTTTCAAGTTATCTAATACGTCGCTGCCACTTATCCTTCCGTAACATCCATCATAATTTCTAATATCCTCTCCATCTACCCATCAATAATCACCACCAACTATCGTAATAATTATTTAATGAGCCGACTTATTCTCCTTCAAATGATAAGTACTCCAATACAAACTATCCTTCTTCATCTCATCCGTAAACTTAGTCTGCAACCACAAAGCACCCACACTAACCAACCCAAACCCAACCATAAATGGCCTATTCCCCACATGCTTAATCTCATGAATCATCAAAGGAATACCCTTCAATTGACGCCACGTGGGGGGTGCGTTGGCCTTGGCGGCGGCAGCGGCGATACGGGCGTCCTTGCCGCGTGTGGCCCAGATTTTTTTGGATTCGGCCATGCGGTTTTGGAAGTAGGTGTTGATTTCGGAGATTTCGGCTTGGGAGACCATGGTTGCTGTGGTGTTAGGGAGTACAATAATTCGTTACGTAGCGGACCGGGCGGCGTTGAAAAATTGGCATGGAGGAAAGCAAAAAACCTCCTTCTACGATTCAACATCCGACGCATGACAGACTAGTCACGCATCATCTTTCCTTTTGGCATTTATTTCGTCCGAATGGTACGATATGCGTAGTATTGATCTACGCACTCAAAACCATAAGTATCCTTGGTGGACATCTCTAATCTTGTGTGAAGTATTTCTCTAAAGACTCTCACAAAGCACATATCCAAAGAAGTTCACCACACATAATGAATCCACCAAGTAAACAGGGTCAATGTAGATAAGAGCTCCAATAGAACAAGGGCTCAGCCTCAACCTACCCAGCAATGAACAGCCGTTGGTAAGTAAACAAAAATCAAATAGCCCTCGAACCACTACTATCTTATATATACAACACTAGACTGCCTCATAAGTTGGAGATTCTTCATAATTGATGCCCAAGATGGGTGAAAGGGGGTAAAAACTACATGAATGAATGACATGACTTTTGAAATGTTGTGTAAAGATGAAGTACTATGTATCCTGACACAATTCTAAATTTACTTCTAATTCATCCTGCATACAATCAATGCCATATATAGCATTTCCACCTTCATCAGCCTGTTTGCACATCTCGGGACTGGGGAATCCAAAAAAGGGAGAGACATGGCAAATAGCACAATCATAAACTTTACTTTGAGTCTGTCTGTCACCCGCTTTGTTAGCTCAGTTGGGAGAGCGTCAGACTGAAGATCTGAAGGTCCTGTGTTCGATTCACAGACAAAGCACTCTTTTTGCTTTTTTGGTTGTGTCTTGCTTTTGTTTGCTTTTTTGGCTTGTTTGTTGCTTTTGCTCCTGTTCTTTTGGAACTTCTGTCACTGAAATTCAGTTGTATGGATTTGTGATTTGTTGCATCATCGATTGTATTGCAGGGGCAGATGCTCTATCAATACCTCAACTTTGGTTTCATTTCAATGATTGACACACGTTTCAAACACACAGATTGGAAATTCAAGTAACAACAAGACTATCTCCAAAGCATAGACATATGAATGCAAGGGCTATTAGCAATGTTACTTTCATTTAAGAGACAACAAGAAAAACTCGAATGTTTTGACGCAGTCAGATTGGAATAAACTCTCACTTTATTTTCAATCGCTGACCTGATCAAACACCCCCTGTCTACATTTTTTGAGCTGCTGCGTTGCTTATACTGCATCTCTTTGAGCACTTTTCGTTGCATCCACTGCAGCTTTATGTGCACGGAGGGCAGCAGCAAAGTCACCTTTGCTGACCGCTCCCCGTGCATAACAATCCTTCAGCACTTTCTTGATAAATCACAGCCGAGATTGGCGGAAATGATAAGCACAGCACTTCAATTCACCTGCCTCTAATTTCGTATTTGTGTAGTGGTGCTTGAGGAGCTTTGAGGAGGTATGTACATCGATGGAAGTACTCGTATCTACTCCTTCATGCATGTATGATGGAAAAGCGCCTCTTTGGTCGCGCGAGAAAAGGTACTAATTCCTTCGTTCGTATTGCTCTGCCCAACAAGCGGCCGGCTTGAAACTTGATTTGAAAGAGGACTCTGCGTGCAGCCGTCAATCTCTTACATGAAGAAATGGTGTTTCCCCATCAGCAAAGGCGCTCACTGCCTATATTATGGTGGTGCCTTTTGAGAGGACCTTTCATGGTGATGAGAGTAACATCATTCTATTGGATTACGCCGCCGCTACAAACGATACTAAAGAAGAGAGGTTCACCCATCACTGTCCATCAACAATCAAATAGCGATCATAATGAACGAAGCTGCAATGAAGGCTTTGGTCTCTACGTTCATATTCCATATTGTCGGAGACGATGCAACTATTGCGATTTCGCCATCGTGCCGATCGGAGATAATGGCAGCGGTGGTGACGACGAAGAGAATACCAGGACAATTGGTTTCCACAAAATGGACGAAGAGTACAAGAAAGCCATTCTTAATGAGATCAATTTGATTGGAAAGTCATCCCATGGTAATAAGATCCCGTTGCGTTCCATATACTTTGGTGGAGGAACACCCAGTTTGGCACCGTTGTCAACACTACGTGATATTATGCACGCTCTCCTTCATTCTGAAAGTGCCCCATTTCAGTTGATTGGTATAGCTGACGATGAGAATGAACGGGCAGAAATCACAATAGAAATGGACCCTGGAACGTTTGACAAGCAGTTCCTAATATCAATCAAAGATTTTGGCTTCAATCGCATCAGTCTGGGTGTGCAGAGTTTTGATGACAACATCCTTTCCACGATGGGGCGTGTACATAGATCAGCAGACATATATAACAGTGTCAACATGATTGCTGAGGTTTTTGGAGAAGACGAAACAAACTACTCCATTGACCTGATTTCAGGTGTTCCTGGATTAACATTGGCAGGATGGACGGAAGCATTGCACAAAGCAGTGAGTCTTCGTCCCAAGCCAAAGCATATTAGCGTGTATGATTTGCAAGTCGAAGCGGGCACGACGTTCGGTAAATGGTATGCAGATGAAATGGAAGAGAGAGAGGATGACAAAGGAGCAACTCAGTTGTCACGTATGTCTCCTACCACGTCTTCATTACATCCAAGTTTACCTTCAGCAGACGATTGTGCATTTATGTACAGATACGCATCTGGTTACCTCCGTGCCTGTAACTACGAGCACTATGAAATAAGCAGTTATGCGCTTCGAGATCAAAACAGACGACCTCATCGGAGCAAGCACAATCAAATTTATTGGGAGATTGGTGGTAAATGGTATGCAATTGGATTGGGAGCGACAAGTAATGTAAATGGGACGAGATATTCGAGGCCACGTGCGCTTTCTGAATATGTCTACTGGACAAAAGAGTTGAAAGAGGACAACAACAGTAACGATCCTCCATGGATTTCGAAAGGTTCAGAACAAGACTCCGACCAGACTGCTGCTGCTAATAAAGATGATGCACTGCTTGATATAATCTTGACTCGGTTAAGGACAAAAGATGGACTTGATTTAGATTGGATTGCAAACAACGAAGAATACGGAGAGTCTTACGTCGAGGCTATCATGAAGGGTGTAGAATTCTTTGTGGACACTGAATTGGTGACTGTATCACCTGGAAGAATAAAACTTACAGATCCGGATGGCTTTCTCTTCTCGAACAATATCATATCAAACATATTTGCTGAGTTAGATGACGATACGGATTGATTGGGGAGGGGAACTTTAAAGACGGAATGTCTGAGTGGTTCATGTCATATTGTTTTGCACATTCCAAAGTAAACGGTTAATTACTCTATTAGCATCAATTACTCTTCACTCTCCGACGAATCATCAGTTCCACTTCCACTTTTATCGCTACCATCCAATCCATGCTCATTACCTGTCTGGTTTGCGGTCATATCTTTAGCTTCATCCTTTTCATCAGCATTGTCCTCGCTGCTAATGAAATCATACGTAGGCGCTTGAAGGAATTCACCAGCATCTTGCAGCCAGTCCATTGCCGTTCGAAACATTCCAGCATACATGAGTGAATCCGGTTCTTCCTCATCGTCTTCTTCACGATGGCTAGATTCCTCATTGTCACTCTGATTAGTTTCTTCATATGCTTTCATCTGTTCCTTCTCATTACGCTCTCTTTCGTAATCTTCCTCTTCTGTTGCCAGCTTTCTCTCCCAAATCATCAGATCTGCCTTCACGAGTTTATCTTCTGGATTGGCGTCGCCATTTTCATCATCACTATTGAGCACCTTCAAAATTACACTGCGCACCCACTCCAAACTCCCATCAGTACCCGCCCACATCCCAAGTCCCTTGTCTTCATTCACACTGCATCCGTATTCAATAGCTTCTAAAATGGAACCACTAGGACTATCTCCCCTTTCTACAAGTTCTTCCGTGTATTCCATTGCCTTTTCAAACATTTGAGGCCACCCTAAAAAGAATGCAACATACACATTCCCCCTAATTGCCTTTGCAAGTAGCCGTTCTGCACTTTCAGCAGTACTGCCCTCTTCTTGTAACAAGTTCCAAGACACATATTCAATTAATGCAGCAGAATATCGTATCCATGCGCTGCCATCGTTATCCAAACGTTCCCATAATTTACGTGCCGATGCGGGTCGATTGGTACTCATGTACATGTTCATTAGTTGATTCCTGGCGTTGGTAATAGAGTATGGCCAATCTGTCCCTTCGAGTTCGAGTACTTCCAGGAAGGCTTTGCGTGCCGATGAATAATTCTTGCGTTCTAATTGGAGTGAACCAAGTTGTGTTAGGAGAGATAGATATCTTCGACAAAGTGGTTGTGGCGTTGGAAATAGTTTTTTGCTGTTGTCATCTTCGTTGGAATTATTTGTCTCATCCATTTCATCATCATCCAACGCGAATCTTCCCTTGCACAATCGCATAATATTCTTCACCCTCCTAGCCCTAGCATTAGCATCCTCATGAGCCTTCATATGCGGATCTTGATAACGTGTATCAAAATCGTAAACTTCCCAAGCAGGTCTTGCCGCACCCTTCAACTTCCAAGTTTCCGGTCCTGGTCGGGCATGCTTTTTCAAATTGTGCTTTCGTCTATGAAATGAACTATTCACCCCATGTTTGGCATGCAATAGCACTACCTCCGATTGTGCCTTGGCTCGTGCCATGGCATCCTCCTTTCGATGTTCGGCATGTAGTTTTAATTTGTGCTCCATTGACGTTTCATCCACCAATCCTTCGGCTTCTGCCTTGGCCAATTTGCCCTCTTCGACAGGATCCCATTCTTCCAACCGCTCTTTGAGTGCAGTTACTTGCCGTTGTATTTGGGATGTAGCGAGGCGTAATTTGGAGGATTCAATTTGTTCATATCCATCATGTGCTAGGTGAGTGTGCTTGTATGTATTTTCCGGGACATGTTGTGCCAAACGAGCATGCTTATTGCGATAATTTTTATTTCGTTTCTGATGTAGTGGTTGTTCATGCTTGAGCTTCTTTGCGGCTGGCGGTTTGTCATCGTATTGTTCAAGAGGCTGCTGCTGCAGCCCATCGTTTTGTTGTTCTTCTTGTTCCAATAGCGCTCTTTGTTTTCGATCTCGCTTTTTTTGAATTGAGGCGATACGAGTGGCCATACGATTCTCATGGTCTGCATTGGACCAGTTACCAGCATCCCTTCTGCGGTGCTTGTTGCGGTTTGACTTGGTTTTCGCCATGGTGCTTTCTATTGATTGGTTGTTGGTTGGAGGTGGAGAGATGTTGTGAAAAAGGAGGAAGAGGCAGGGAAGAGGGAAGAAAGAGTTTCTCATTACTGGACAGACGAAAACAACAAAAGACACAGTCGCATCGACCCACCCTAGCATAGCCTATCACCTACTTAATTAAAGTGCATGGTACCTCCCCTGCACGATGCAAGAACAAGACATGACTTGTTAGATGGGGTTGCATGTCCTGCTCATACTCGTGGTGGTTTTGGTGTCGGTGCTTTTTGCGAATGCAACGTACCTACAAGCGAGACATGCCCTGACTGAGCCTTTCATTGGGGCTTTTTTGAGTAAGGCAATTTCATTTGGCTTAGCTGGTATGATATGTTGTTACGCCTTGTCCGTGTTATCACCTAAAGTGGACGTGTTTGTGCTCTATTAAATGAAGCATATGTGATGATGCATGGAATCTAAATCTTACTATGTACTTAGTCAAGAAGTATTTTGACTACTTGAACTTTTGTTCCCGGCAATTTCCTTTCTCTAACGGCGAGGAGAAAAGGTCCATGGAATGAATTATCTGAAGTGAGACTAGATACTAGATACATTTTGTTGGTAGCTATGGGATTTATTAATTATGCAATTATCTATACTTCATAGAGGAAGCACATGCAGTGACATCTTCTACAGCTGACTGCCCGAGTAAACTGTTGCCTCCTCCTCAAATGCCTTCAGCATACCCCCAATATCACTCTTTCGCGACGGCTTGCCAGCAACATCATCCTTCTCGTCCAAACTCTTGACAAAATCAACAACATCATCAGGGCATGTAAAGTAATGTCGACCAAGCTTGTTCCTGCTGTCTCTGGGGTCTCGGTTTGGGCGAACATAATACCAATCGTGCAACGGATTGAAAGCTTTCACAACTCTCCATCCGCCTGTTTGAAGTATAGGCCAAAGGTTACCCCACTCGTAGTAGTCGTTCCCTGATGATGAAGATTGGGAGTTGCAGGATTCGGCAGATGAAAGTAAAGGCTTGGCGGGATCCTGTGGTTTCGTTTTGCATCCTTCAGGAGTACTTGGATGCTTTGATGATGACTTTGAACGCTTTGGAGGTTGCTTCCTCTGACGTGATTGTTCTAGCTCAACAACTTCTTCGTAGACAGGTGCAGATTCTTCGTATCCGTCGAAGTAGTTGTTTTCTTTCGCAAATCTACACACGTCTTCTTCAGAGAGAAAATAATCAACATGAAGTTCGCTGCTGTCGTCTCCTGGGTCGCAATCTGGGCGTACATAATACCAATCATGCAACTGGTTGTACTTTCCAGCCTTGACAACTTTCCATCCATCTTTTTGGAGTGCTGGCCAAAGAGACTTCCAGTTGTAGAGGTCAGGATGAAGCGGCGCAGATGAGGTATGTTCATTCTGCTCTTTTTGGGGAGAATGGCGGCTCTTCTGGGCTGTCTTCTTCGACTTGATCTCAGCCGCAGCAGGTGCCTTAGCCTGGCTGAAATGGCTCTCCTCGGAAGAGGTGGTCCCTCTTCCACGAGATCCTACATCCTCAGCACCATCAACTCTACGGTTCCATCCATAGTTCCTCTCAGCAAAGCATCTGACATCCTCCTCAGACACAAAATAGTCCTTCCCTTCTTCACCATCCTTAACATTGCACCCAGGCTTGATGTAGTAATAATCAGTCATCAGTCCGGAGCCCACCTTCCAGGTCCATCCTGTCTTCCTCATTGTCTTCCACACGTCGCTCCATGCATCGTCTGGATGTATCTGTTCCCCTTCCAAAGATGGAACATTTTCATCCGCACACTCATTGACGAATAACTTCTTTGACTGGAACCCTGATTGACTGTAGGTACTCCTGGCCTCTGAGAATCGACTCATGTTATCATCGTCGATGGCATCAGTCTCCATCGATGCAGTTTCCTCCTCCTCCTCCTCCTCTTCCTTCAGCACTTCCTCCTCCATGATGGTCTTTACCTTTTCAGCCTTGGATTTCAAAGTCTTCACCTTCTTCGCCGCAGGTTTATCAATCGAGACCTTCTCCGAACGCCTCCGTTTCTCCGGCAACTTATTCTCATTCAAATCCACCAAAGCCCGACTCTGTCCACCACTACCATCATCACCAACCTCCTCCCCTTCACCAACCCATCCATAATTCCTCTTGGCAAACTTCTGCACATCCTCCACCCTCTCGAAATAATCCTCCCCCTTCACCCCACCCTTCACCGTACAATTCGGTTTAATATAATAATAATCCATCATAAGTCCACTCCCCGCCTTCCACGTCCATCCACCACCCTGACGCATCTTATCCCAAACATCCCTCCAAGGTTCATTTGGTTCAATTGTCACCGATGGATCAAGCGGGGGTACAACCTCCCCTACATACTTGACAGATTCCTCAATAATCTGTTCCAATTCCTCCACGGTATTATATCGAGTTCCCCATCCATACTCATCCCGTGCAAATTGTTGCACTGCCTCCTCGGAATTGAAGTAGTCAATATCTTCTTGACCGGATTTGATTTTACATCCTGGTTTGATGTAGCGGTAGCCAGTCATTAGGCCGACGGGTCCGGCCCATTTCCATCCTTTGCTTCTCATGATTTTCCAAAGTTGATTCCACGGAAGTTCTGGTGTTTGAGCCGTGGTTGATGATGTGGAGGTACTAGTGGCTGCTGCTTGCTTGGTAGTAGTTTTGGTAGCAGATTGGAATTTCTTTGGAATTTGTTGGGATGCATCCGGTCTTGATTTGGTACCCCCACCTCCAACCCCTCGTTGTTTCGACTCGGTCTTGGACGTGACCACCACCGCCTTTGACTGTTTTGTTTCTTTGAGTGATGCCGACTTGGACGACTTGGTCGTTACAACAGCATTCTTGGTTGGATTCGGATTAGTAGCTTTCTCCAAACTATGCACCTTATTCTCACCACCTTTTGGTTTCTTTGACTCCTTAGTCGTCACTTCAACCTCCTCCTCATTTGACGTCTCTGCAGCAGTAGCAGTAGCAGTAGCAGCGGGAGCGGCAGCCACAACAGCCGGAGTCTCCAACACCCCCACCCCCTCCTCTCTAGCCGGCAAAATATCCCCATCACCCAAATCCAACGCAATACAATTCAATGCCATATCAAACGCTTTTTGAAATTGAATGGCATAATTATACAGTCGTTTCTCTTCCTCAGACCTCTTTTTCCCATTCGCCAAAGCCGAATATCGTTGAAGCAACGCTGTGCAATATTCGTCAAGGTCACACTGTGCATCATAAAATGACAATACACGTGAGGAATTGGGTGAGTCTAATTCGTGGAGTGTGGCGTTGTCCATTTGAACAATGTGTAATTCTGGCTCTGGGAATAATACTACTGTAGAATTGCTGTTCTTTGAGTCATCATCATCACCACGACCACCGGACAATGAGGAGGATGTTGTCGTTCCACCTGCTGCTGACAAAGAAGAAGTTGCATCCCACCGTAACAATCTAGCCACAACCACAACCCGATTCCTATATTTATGATGCAAAAGTGAATACCGCGCCTTGATCTTGTGACTGGCATTCTTGCCCAAATCACGGACTAGTTCCCCGTAACTTTCGTAGAGTAATGCTGGCCAATATTGTAATGGCGGGTTATTACCAGTAGTAGTAGTATTGTTGCCGTTGGTGGTGTTTTGGCGAGGGATCCAATCATCCGGAAGACGAACGAAACGGATACGTTCGTAGGAGGGGTATAAGTTTGATGCGGAGCGGTACTGGGTGTATTGGGCCAAGGCATCGTTGGTTGCGGCGTTTGGGGGGACGGCGGTTCTTGTTGTGGTGGAGGAGGTAGGACGAGGGTCCGGTGTGATGGCGGATATGTTGGGTTGATTGAGTAGTGCGGCCATTTTTAATTTTTTGTGTCAATGATGTGTTGATGTGGGCTGAAATGAGGCGATGATTAACTGAGAGGTGACCGAACCAATCTTATTTGTTTTATCAAGGCGGCGATCGATGATGCAGTAGCAGACTATGTTGTTGCTACTATGATTGATAGAGGCTGTTTAGTAAAAGAATGATACAGGATGGAGAGGGGTGGTGGGTTCATGTCATGAGAAAAATCATTTTTGGCAAAAATGGCGATGAATGCGACTGCCCCAGCGTTTCTAACCAATTGTCTGTACGTCAACGTTTGATGATGGAAAAGGAAAAGAAACAATTTAGTAAGAAATAATGAGAACCGAAGTGACAACTGGGTTCTCTTTTAATAACGACATAGATGCTTCGCTTCATATCGCTAAATACATACACTTGATTCATTCTATCTATTGATCAGCTTGCTATTGCTCTAATTAGTCGTCCTTCGAGGAGGGGATCATGGCGTGCTAATGATACGTGCGCTATCTTCACAGTAATGTCGACTTCTCCTGCTGTCAAGCCCGCCCCCCTTCTTCACTTTATTCGAATCTTCTTTCAATACAAACTCCTCTGCATCCGGGAATATAATAGTCCTAGCTACCATCAACTCTTCATATGCCAACACTTGCAATTCCTCGGTAACGTCTATCCCATCAAAGGTAAAACCACGTGCAAAAGGATCCTCAAGCTGCCTCACAGCTTCGAATAATGACGTGAGGGCCAAACTTGTAACAGCTCCAATGATGCAACCAAACACAATGCTTTCCGTATCAATTGCTATCTGTGCAAAGGATGTAGCATATAACGGTGGTAAGAATAGAGTGAACACCCTCCCAAACAGCCTAAGCGACTGAGGCGTTCTGTATTCCTTAATGAGTCTCATATTCTCCATCGATACACTTAAATATTGCTCCCATTGGCGGATCCTGGATGCTTCATTCCCGGGCAGGCCGCGATATTTGAGCGCTTCGGTTAACTGACTAATCATGAATATACGTCCGGCTGTATTCAATGCAAAAATCTTTCTCCCCGTGAAGACGATTGTCTTTGCTTCTTTCTCCCCGAATTTCGTAGCTCGATGGTGTGTTCTAGATGCTATGGGGAGAGCGAGGTATTGACTCAGTGAGTCACTTAGATGGATGAGTTGACAGAGTAAATTGTCTGCATGATTGAGCCAATCAATTGGTTGTTTTTTTTGTGATGCTGCTGAATCCTCTTCACTTTCACCATCATCTCCTTCTTCTTTTCCCTGCACGATCTTCAAATCAGTTGTATTCTCAACACAAGTTCGTCTACCCCCCTTCTTGCCACACTCCCCCCAATCCCAACTAGCTTGTGCCATATACAAATGATACAGTGCACTCCTATAGGATGCCAACGCTCGTAACGCAGCCTCTCGTCTATTAAACGCCATACTAATACTCTGAATCAGCGGAGTTACCGTAGCAAACGATAATAAAATTGTCGGTAGCGTTCCATCCCATTGACTATCGCTTACTGAAATAACTTTTGGTGACAAGTAGTAGGCAAGTAACGTTGCTCCAATTGTTAAAGCACACCCGACAAATGTTTCCATGGATATTAGTAACACCCCGAAGAGTCGGAAGGCTGAGTAGAGATCCCAAAGGAACAAGAATAACTTGGATTTATGGGAAGATATTTTCAATGCATTGCGTTCGAGTAGATTGTTGTTCGTTTGTGACTCGTGGAGAAAGTTGTGACGACGGGCTGTTACTTTGTGCAGGTAGGGTGATGTGGATATAGCGCTTGGATTTGAGAGTGGCGGAGTAGTGACGGAAGAAGAAATGTCATTGTCGATGGAAGATGGTGGTTGTGGCGATGCTGGGTCTGCTTCATCAAACACCACATTCTTCGACATGTTATTATTACCATCACGATGATCGTCGTCGTCGCTCATATTAAAAGAATTAAGCACCGAAAAACAACAACAACCAGATAAAGGTAAAAATAAGGTGCTTGCCAACAGAAGATAAACGGTACGATAGTTACCTATCGATAGGTTGCAAAAAATGATAACTCAAATAATAAGAGCTACTATTTGCGTCATAAGATGAATTAGCCCTCTAATTGATTAAAATGCATCCGGCATCTTCACCTTTACCAATCTAGAGCGCCAGCAACTAACTAAAAGTACTAAGTACCATACGTGCCGGACAGGGAGGAAGCAGGAAGCTGACAGGAGGCCACTTTTGTACAATAATTATTATTCATCATGGCCAACACCACTACATGTAATTGCCCCACCCTCTCATGCAACACAACGGCACCATCATCAGATGAGCCAGAGGCCATCATTAAAGTGTTCACAATCGATTTCAAAGCAAATGATATCATCGAATTGATGGCACCTCCTTTTGAAGAGTACAAGAATGGCCGAGTGAAAATTGAGGTGTCGGTTGTGTCTGGTTTTGATAATTTGTTTAGTGAGATTGAGAATGATGCTAGATTGGGCTTGGGGCTGTTTGATGTCTGTGAGTAATAAAATGATCATTTTAAGTCTTAGTGTGTCATGTCGTCTTTCTCTTGGACAGCTAGCGTACTCACCTACTTACAAACATCGCTCCTACTTCAATCAGTTGTCACGCCTCCAACAATCATGGGTTCTGTGGCTCCATATAATGGCTTTGCTGACTTAACAGCATACTTTCAGAAAAATTATCTTGAAGAGTGGCTCGACATCTTTCGTAAGTGGATCGTTCGTCAATTTCATAATGCGACATCATACACTAACTTTCACTCTCTCTCTCTTTTCATCATCAAAAACAACTCAAAGCCGGATATCGTGAAATTATAGCCACCTACAATGGCAAAATACTAATGACCCCCTTCGACGGTGATCTACTCCATCTCTATTACAACAAGGACATTCTCAACTATTACAACTTTTCAGCTCCACGAACATGGCAAGAATATAATGATATAGCTGAACATGTCCATGAGAAGGTATTCCCCCCTACCAATAAAACATTGATAGGTTCTTGTATTGGAAGACGACCGCAGTGTGCTGGACCGTATTGGGCCATGCAAGTTTTGTCGAGTATGACGCAAACTAGGGGTTCTTCGGAGGGGTCATTGTTTGATACGAAAGATATGTCACCACTAACAAATGATGCTTTGGTGGAAACACTCCAAATATTTGAGAAGCAGTTCAAGTATGGCCATCCAACTGAACTGGAAAATTGCATTGAATTGATTTCCTCCCTGGATGATGGGGAATGCGTACTAACTGTGAATTGGGGGAATGTATTCTTGCAGAATGTGATACCTGGAAAGTTGGGGATTGATAGGGCACCGGGCTCTCAAAGAGTTTTGGATAGAGAGACGGGGAAGATGGTTACTTGCACGAAAGAGATATGTCCCAATGCTGTGTACTATGATGATATTGGGTTTGTGAACTACGCTCCATACGCTGCGTTTGGAGGATGGGGCGGAGCTGTGAGTCTCGTTGTTGTTTTTGTTTTCGTCTAGCGGTCCTGTGTCCGTATCGCCTTATCTCACTCCCATTACCCTTCTTTCAGGTCAATGGGAATATTTCCGATGAGAAGAAGAAGCTAGCAATGGAGTTCTTGACATTCTCAGCTAGCAAAGAAGAATCGAGCAAGTTGATCATTCCCAAGGAAGGGTCTCGGGAAGCTAGTGCCGGGTATGATCCTTATCGATTAAGCCATATCGACGTAGAGGATTATGTGGAGCAGGGATTTGATAGGGAAACTACAAATGCATATCTTGGCACCATTAAGGAAGGTTTGCGATCTCCAAATCTTGCAGTCGATATCCGCTTTCCCCAGGCTACAAAAATGATGAGCATTCTCGATACGGCCATCATCGAACATTTGAATACAACGAAAGGAATAACTGCAACAGATCAAATGAGACGTGATGTTGTGGCAGATGCCACAGCCAAGATGGTGAAAGTCATTCAGGAATATGACACACGAGCCAATAATGAAAAGTCGGAAAAGATTTTGCCACAATATCAGAAATTGCGAGGCGTTTATGGCGAGCTCAATGAAGACAAGAACCTGATTGGTGATGTTCGTTGGGTTGGCTATGCGCTTGGATTCGTTATCATTGTCATGGCTTTATTATTCTCGGGTTGGGTTGCCCTCAATCGTAAGCATCGTGTGGTGAAGATCTCCCAACCTATCTTCCTCCATCTGATCTGTTTTGGGGTGCTTGTGTTGTCATGTGCTATCTTTCCTTTGGGTATTGATGACACTGATTCTACCGAACGTGGCCGAAATGTAGCTTGTGCTTCGATTCCGGTGAGTTCAGAGTTATGATAATCGTTGATGCTTTCACGGGCAGGAGTGCTTTCTCGATGTTTGTCTAGCCCAGCTCACACAATCGTATTATTCCTATTCAGTGGCTTGTGTCGCTTGGATTCTCTTTGGTGTTTAGTGCATTATTCAGCAAGCTTTGGAGGATCAACAGAGTATTTGCTGCGGCTGCTTCATTGAGAAGAGTCGTAGTCACAGAGAAAGACGTTGCGAAGCCATTTGCAGTGCTCATGACTTTAAACTTTGTCATCCTACTCTCGTGGACACTTGTAGACCCATTAGTCTTTGAGAGAATTTACACCGATGAATTGACGTCATACGGCCGTTGCATGCCACAAGGAAACCAATGGAAAGGCTTTATTGCAATGTTAGCTATACTCAACTTTGTAGCGCTGATCATTGTGAATGTGCAAGCGTATCGTGCACGATCAATTAACGATGAGCTTTCCGAGAGCAAGTATATTGGGTTGGCCACTTTGTCAATGTTTCAGATATTTATTGTTGGCGTTCCTCTCCTCGTGATAGTCTATAATGATCCATCTGGTAAGCAGACTGTGGCTTTTGTTTTGCTTCATCTCATTTCTGTCAAGACTCATTCGTTCTCTCCCCTTGAAGCATACTTCTTTGTGTGGTGTGGAATCATTTTCATTGTCTGCTCGACGATCCTCTTGCTCATATTTGTACCAAAAATAGTTAGATGGAAGAGCAAAAGCAACGATCGGTCTGCGACTGCCTCAAAGTTTTCATCGAATGCAAAGTGGTCGCAGGGAAATAACGCCTCACATGCTTCTCCGCATTCACGAGAGGAAGGTGGCATGCAAGAAATGAACAACGTTCCGAACCCTCTTTGCGAAGTGGAAACCAAGCATGCCAAACAAGCCACATTCGCTGGCGGAGAAAGCGAGCTTATCGATCGAGAGAAGTTGAACGAAATCAAAGATCTTGTCTTGGAGAAGCACAACATTGATATTACATCCATCATTCTCAAGATAAAACGTGCTGATCCTGATCAAGCAGCCCATCATGACGTGATGATGCATGAGGATGACGCACAGCTGGAGTGAACTGTGTTGCCGAGTCAGCCTCTGTAATTTTTTACTACTTGTTTTGTGTACGTCCAACACCAACAGCTGTTGGCTACTGTTAAGTATGAATAAATTTCAGATTGGGTTACGTGCGAGCCGGATGGAATAGAAGGCAGCCACTCCGTTGTGAGAGAGAGGGCCTGGCTCTGGCTGTACATGTAGATAAGTTTTATGTGTAGTGTACTTATCAGTATGTAGAATTACCTATGTATGATTTGTAGGGGGCAGACACGTACGAGACACGATCCCTCTTCGGGCTTTACTACCAACCTTAGGGTTATTCTCTAGATGGCGTTCAGAGAGGGTCCGTCGGTCAAAAGGAATGGAGGACAGGAAACAGGAAAGTATTCCTTCTCTGATGTCGTGAATTTTTAAACCGTTTTGAAGATTCTCACAATACGTTCTGTCACATATACTAGTTCCCAAATGGAAGAGCAGAACCTTGCCAGATGCCATGCCGGACAGAGTCATGGCCCCCATCCAGAAATAAGTCGATAGAGCCTCCACTTCACAGATAGGAGTACCCGGGTACTACTTATCTACCCAACCATTCCCGATTTTCAAACATAACTCGCCGATGTGCATGACCGAGGTGTAGTATGCAAGCAGAATACGTTACTACTACTAAGTATGATGGCGACTGGCGACCACCCCCCGATATCTATGGATGTTGTCGTTAGTAGTAGTAGTACTACTAATATAGCCGACGACGAAACCCCATGCTGCTGGCTCTGCCTTGGTGATGGGCCGGATGCGTCAGGCATGCCACTAGTGAGGAACTGCTCATGCCGTGGAAGCTCCGGCTTCGCCCATCTCTCTTGTATCATCCGTTACGCAGAGAGTGATGGAAGGAATTCTTACCATCGCACGGGGAATATCGGGACGGCCTTCCAGCAGTGCCGCAACTGCAAGCAAGAGTTCCAGAACGATCTGAGGTATCACCTTGAAAGAGCTCGCGTTTTATTCATTGAGAAGGAGTTTCCACACGATCACATGATGCGTCTCCGTGCTCTTATACACAGGGTACGTGTACTCGACGCGAAAAGTGATGTCGATAGAGCCGAAGGAGACCAGATCTGTTTCAAGATGATCTCCATCATCGACAAGATGAAGGATGATCCTTCTATGCAGCGTGAATGGAGCGGAGAGTTCCTGAAGATGGAAGCTGTCGTACTGTACGTTGTTGGGCTCTTCAATATGGGCGTCGGGTCCGAAGAAAATCTAGAAGAGGCATTGGATTGTTTTAGGAGGGCCGTAGATCTCTTCACATTGCTTGGAGACGAAGAAATCAATACGATGACAGCTAAAAAGAACATCGCCAAGATTGAGGCAATCCTTCATGGTGTTGAAGTAAATAACGATGAGGGGAGCAATCTGAAATTTAGTCAACGGCAGTATGAATACTGGCTTGAAAAGATGGGAGAACATCACCCCATCACAATTAGAAGAGGTGAACTATATGCTCACGCACTGTACTGCTCAAATCAAGGGGTCGCAGCAGAGAGGCTGTTGATGAAGTTGGCTGCGATAAGTTGTCAAGTCCATGGACCTAATCACAATAGCACAATAAGTGCCACATCCGCCTTGAAAGATGTAAAGGAACGCCGAGTGTTCATCAACTCAAGAAGACAGTGGTTCCATGCTGTACGGTACGAGAATAAAGGGTTGAGTTGCGTCGTGAGAGGTCCTGTAGCGCAATCTTCTCGCGGCGGACATGAAGAGAACATGTTGACTTTATCTCTCCCAATAACAGACGTTTTACCCGCACCAGGAACACCAGTTGTGTGCCAAGGACTCATAGAAAGAGCGCATCTCAATGGCAAGATTGGAGATACCCGAGGTTTCGATAACGGCACCTTTGGAATTCATTTTGAAGATTCTGGATTGGTTCCTGCCTGTGTCAAAAATGAAAATCTCCGTATTGTATTTGAGCTCCCATGAAGTAGGGTGCTATCGCAAAGGCTAATAAAATGGATGCTACGCTTTGAATAAGTAGGTAGGCTGGATCTTATTGCACGATATGTATGTACAATGTGATGTGTTTGTTTGTACAGAGAAAATGAATGGAGATTGTAAAGAAATAGATGTCAGTAAATATAAACCCGCTAAATATGACATTATCACTCGGTAGCATGGGGATTAAACTTATAGACGACTTTTACGGAGTAGATGATGAAAGTACAATCTTTCCAATCATTTTTGCTCTGTCCATACGTCATTATTTACTCTAGAGTGGATGGAGGCAATTCAAACAAGATGCGCAAATTTGCATATAATTGATTTCTGCAGGCTCCAAGCCTGCTTCTTCAAAATTGACAATCGTGATTAGAGCAGATATCAAATGCTTTCGTGACTGAATCAGTAAAATTATTGTCTACTTCAGTGCCTTTTTTCCCTGATGCTCGGCATAGTCGATGATACATGAGAGATGAGCAAATCCAGTGCTTCCTCTGCACGAACAGTCACGCACAAGTGGTTTGCCAGATGCGTCCGGCCCATCCTCGTGACAGAGCCAACAGTACGGGGTATCATCGGGTAGTGCAGCCACAATTGATGCCGAATTTGAAGCAGCTGCAGCTGACATGGTAATGATAAATGATAACCTTGCTCGTTGCCGTCTCAATTTTTAAGAGTGGATACATAACGCTGCCGATAGTTTGATTGCACTATCGTGATCGGATGTTCATGTACTTTTTAGAAAGTACCCGTATTTAGAAAGCGGCGGTGGAATTAATACTGGATTTTGCTACCAAAGGTTTTTGGGAACTTTTCATTTTCAACATTCCGATTCCTATGCTATGTACCTACATACAGTTGCAATTCCATTGTCGTGACATAAGTGGTGTAGATGATTATTGTAGGCACGTCTTCTCTCTCTGAGAGAGAGAGAGAGAGCACCCGTTTCTCCTTTCATTTCCAAATAATATACGATGCATCTACCGACGACCATCACCGTGGAAGTTTGGCTGTTGGTGCTGCTGCTTCTCCCAGCGTCATCGTCAGCACATGATGTCAACAAGAGCCCGGTGGTATGTGATGCCGAGCAACGCATCTTCTGCCCACCAGCAACAAGCTGCTGTCCAACCTTCAAGTCGAGAAGGGAACCTGACGTTGTTGTGGGTTATTCCTGCTTGATGGGCTGGTCAAGTAGATTTCCGAGAGGGCCCTGCTGCCCTCACTATGAAGATGAAATAATTTCAAAGAAGTTGGATGTGTCATCATGGAGAGGTGGAACTGGCTGCGGAAATGGATACGAATGCGGAGTCTCCTCTATCGGCACACCAAACTGCGTCGTCAATTCTACTGCGCACCCAACCGACTATGATGGAAAACAGATCAAGAATAAATACGATACCATGCCGCGATATCGTGCGTGTAAATCATTTGCAAAGGATGGCGTTGAAGTGTTTGGCCTGCCAATTCCACTGTCAGCGGCGCTTTCTTACAAGAGCTCATCATCACTTACGAACGCAGATGAATTAACGGGACATTACATGGGACAGCTGGCTTACTATTCAAGCATGGGCCGAAGCATTGCCGACAATCGAGTGAATTCTGATATTAAGACAGCAATCATTGGAGTGCACGGAAGTGGGAGGGATGCAGGTACATATCTCTGTGCATTGACATCATTAATGGTAGATGCATCAAAGGAGCGGAGTTTTCTGAGGGGACAAAGACGAAATCTCAATCCCAAAGATGTTCTCGTGGTTGCTCCGTGGTTCATGGCACCTGTTGATGATTCTCCACTTCCTTCTTCTTCGCTTCCCTACCTGCAGTGGGATGCTCAATATCCAATTTTTCACACCTGGCGGTATGGTGCTGAGTCTATTTCAGATGTAAATCACAACAATGTGACAATAAGTTCTTTCGGTGCGATGGACGTATTGCTAGAAAGTCTATGTGATAGGAAACGTTTCCCTCGGCTGCGTCGGGTTGTTCTCGTTGGTCATAGTGCTGGTGGCCAATTTGCACATCGTTGGGCGCTCTCTTCGAACAGTTGGTGCTTTGGAGGGGGCCAATTTGCTCATCGTTGGGCACCGAAGTCTGATTTGCCAAATGTTCGTATAGTCGTTGCAAATCCACGGTCGTTCACATACCTTGATGATAGGAGGTACTTCGCCGTAGCTGATCAAATTTCTTCTCTCGAAGCAGATAGAAGGAGTCTTGCAGAGGATGAAGGAACGCTCACACCATTCCATGATTACGAGTTACGAACCCCATGGGCAGCTGAAGAGAATGAGTGCAATGGCTTTAATAAATACGAATGGGGACTAGATCCAGATGAAGAAGTTCCCGCTCCCTACGTAATCAACAATGTTCAGAAGTTGATAGAACATGGGGACAACTCGGAACTATTCTGTAGGTACGCCTCTCGAGATGTTGTGTATCTAACGGGACAGCGAGATATTGAGATTCTGAGCGCAGAAAATAGGTATAAGGGTCTCCATGGCGATAGATTTCAAGGTCCTTCAAGAAGAGAAAGGAGCGAGAGATTCTTTGCATCGCTACAAACCAGAGGTAAAGAGTTAGAGTTCTGTGGCAGGGTTGGTGGTGAAGACACGCAAGTCCATGATCGAAATATCGTGAAAGATGTAGCTCATGATCATGCTCTCATGTTTTCAAGTCCAGAAGGCATTCTGGCCATGTTTGGGTGAAAACAAGAAGTAATACTGCTATATGATAGTTTTAGTAAGTATTGAGTGTAAACAACAAAGATTAAGTTTAATTTCGATGATTCTGGGTTGCATTTCTCATCCATAGAATATTTCACCCCTCAAAGAATAGCATGACACACCAATGCACAAGATAAAACATTGCCACTAAGCACCGACCGGTGGCAAGTTAAATACAATACGTAAATTATTGAACTTGATCTCTGCATGCTCCAAGTCTGCCTCTTCAAAATGAACTTGACATGTCCCTTCCTCGAGATCTACTTTTCGCACATCTCCAATCTTGCCATTGAGATGAGTCAACTGTTGCAAGCCTTCACAAACCACGGGAGTTCCCAAAAAAGCAAGTATACTCGAGGCTGAAATCTTGGACTCGGTTTCATCATCGACAGTAGGATCCTTCACGATGCAAACATCTCCATCATTCTCATACCGCAATGCTATGAATGGTTTTCCATCATCTTGTGTTATGACAACCCGCTCTTTCATGCGTTTTAAGTAAGACATGGTAATTTTTGTGCAATCATGTTCAATTCCATGAACTCGACGAGCTAACTCACACAATTTTGTTAGCAGTCGTTCGCCCTCAATGGCACGAAATGAAAGGCACAGTGCTTCAGCTACGTCAACACCCGCACCGATCGTTTGAGGGTCAGATTCACCAATAGTCCTTTGTAAATAGGCATATATTTTTTGGTGGGTGTCAACACACATAGTTTCTTCGCCTCTCATCTTTGATTCGATTGAAGCAATCTTCTTTTCCGCCATCAGCATTGGGATTTCGTCCCCTTTTTCTCTAAATATATCTCTCGCCTTTGTAAAATATAGCTTTGCTTTCACCAAGCTTTCTTCAGTGTCCACGTGCATGTAAAAGCAAGCAACAGCACCGTATGCTTTGGCTTCAGAGTATATGTACATCTCGTTCCACAGTTGTGCCAGAGATTCATTGCGCTTCATGTCTTCAATAATCGAAATGATTTTGGTACAACTTTCTTCTCCCTCGGCTCTATCTTCTGCTTTGTTCTTCGGGTCAATGACGGTCAACCTATTAGATAATGTCTGGCTAAGAAGATATCCACAGGTGACATCTTTATATTCTCTGTCGGTAAAGTCAACTGCTGCCTTGGTCAACTTATAAATCACATCATTTTGATATTGCTGCTTACAGTTAGGACAAAATTCAAACGCCTTTGCAAACAATCCAGCGTTGGTATCAACGTCTTCCCTGGCAATACGCCTGCCCTCACTTTCGGCATGTTCGATGATACACGAGATATGTGCAAAGCCAGAACTGCCGCGGCAGGAGCAATCGCGGACCAATGGCTTTCCTGCCTTGTCAGACCCTTCTTCGAGACATACCCAGCAGCATGGGGAGTTGTTGTCGCCTTCGGGAAGGCCGGCGTCACTGGCTGATCGTTTGTTGGAGCTGGATATGGATGTCGACATGGTTGAAAAAAAATGACACAATGATGTTGTTGTTATGTAGGAGTATGGTACTATGTAAGAAGTAGATAGGAGTACCTACATAGGTAGGAGGCAGGATATCGTACGATTTTTATGACACCTCGAGTTGCCTCCCAAAACGGGACATAAATTGTCACTCACCTTTTACACTCTTTTCAAAGCAGCTTTATTGCATGCAATCCTGTGCAACCGAAGTTGTTCCTGTCAAGCTAGAGAGATCGACGAGGACAAAGCAAAGAAGCATCAACCATGATGCGCGGACAGAAGCGATCAAAAGACGGCGTGGCTGTAGCGACGATGTACAAGAGCGAAGGAGATGACGCTCATGCCGCCGCTGATAAGGAGGAGGAGGGCGCTTTGGCAAGCCTACCATTCGAGGCAATCAATCTTCTCAACAATGACGTCCTGGGAGGTGTCTCATCATTTTTGGAGTGCAAGGATATGTTCCATCTCTCCCTCACGTGCAAACAAATGACAGCTGCAATTGAAGCCGTCGCACTGGAAATGATTGGAGCGGCAAAGGTGAGGTATGGAGGAGATGACACTTTGTCAGCATTGGAAAAGGTTAAACTACTTCTTGAGAGTCCCATTGAATTCACTGATTTGCTAGGAAATAATATCGGTTATTTACGTGGAGATAAGGCGTGCGCCTACTCGTACAATCCGAACAGTCTTCACACTCCTCATTACATCATGTTCAAAACTATGGCGGATGGCGACTGGGATGGGTGGGAAGGACAGAATTGTACCGCTCTTTGTACAGACTATGTGATGACTTCTGGTCGACACTATGCCAAATTTACAGTATCATCACTCGATGATTGGTGTGAAGAGTACTGGCGTTACTTTTACTGCCGACTTGGCATCATGAGGCCGATTGGAGTGGACTTGAGAAGGGTCCCATGGAATAGTTGGGATCCTATGAATGATCAACTGTTATTCGGACTTTCCCGAGACGAAAGCTTTGCTGACTATCTCAAAAGGACCGGTGCATGTGCATGGGGAGAGGGTGACATTCATTGTTGCTTCTACTACGATTTTGATGGTAGTTGTGAATGGAGCAACTGGAATTCCAAGGTGGACGGAATCACGACAGATTTGAGTTGGGATGGAAGGCTAGGATGTACTTCTCTCCATGGTGGTACACGTGAGTATGGTTTGTTGCTTGATTTGGACGCAGGTACTCTCTCAATGTATGAAGGCAATCGGTATGGAGAGGACAAATTCCTTGGTGTCATGATGAGTGGTCTTACTGGGGAGTATTGCTGGGTTGCTAGTATCCTTGCTCAAGCACATGGTACACCTCATCAACAGAATGTCCGCATTGAAAGAGCTCCAGTGCCCTAGAGATCGAATGAGACATGATACTCTCTCTCGAGCGTCCAATAAGTATTAGTGCTTTGTAGATAGACATATATGATAGGGATTATTGTACAGTAATTACATTATTCATAGAAAAGGGATGCACTTTGTTTGGCTGATGAGAAAGGAACACTGTCAAGTTGTTTGTGTAGAAGATCTGGTGGTAAATGACGAGGAAAATGATCGAAATATTCTTCTGGCGGACAGCCGGGCAGGACGAATGAAGCTTTTGCTCAGTCGACTTCGGGTTGAGCTCAAAGTACTGATGCTCTCTGTCTCTGTGTCGCCATATTCATATTCTACTCCTCTGGGCACACATCCATGAAGAGTCTTACACACCTCACTCATCGTCGGACGTTCCTTTATATCTCTTGATAGACATTGTTGGATAATGTCCTGTACTGGTAGAGGCCACTTTCGATTTATTCGAAGGGCCTCACCGGCCAATACGGCCCTGTAAAACTCACTCCTGCGCTTGTAATTCGCATATGGTCGCTTCAGACTCATCATTTCCCACAAGATTACAGCAAATGAATACACATCAACCTTGAGGTTGTATGGCTTTTCAAAGATGACTTCAGGTGCTGAATACCTGGGGGATCCAGCGATACTCATTTCATACAAATCGTTGTGGAAGTCGCCACACGGAGGAATACATATAGCTAATCCGAAGTCGAACAATTTGATGTTGCCAAGCATATCAAACCCAATGTTGTCTGGCTTCAAATCGCGGAAAATAATACCACAAGAGTGCAGATAATCGAGTACGTTGGCAATAGATGCAGCAGCACGTAGACGGTCGTTAATAGATCCTTCTTCTTCCACCGTAGCGATTGAAGCCTTACTTATCTTTTCCACTTCCCTGCTGCTGCTACTCAAGCTGCTACTTAGACTAATTGTCCTGCGCTGCTTTTGAATCTTTTTCTTCCCCTTCGCCCAGGTATCAATTTTATCTGCCAAAATATCAAGCATCTCGAGGATGATGAAAAAAGCAGACGCTCCGCTGAGGAAGGCGTCATGGCGATCGGCGGATATGCCATGGAGACTGACGATGTTTGGATGAGATAGAGCCGCTAGCATCTCAGCTTCACGGGAAATATCTTGAGCGGCACTGAGAAATAGGTCTTCGTCATCTGACTCTTCTACTTCGTCCTTGAGGCACTTCATTACGTACTTGGCACCATTCTTCACGGACTTGACGGTCGCCTCTCTCATCATCACCTGTTCTTTAGTGTATACGCTCGATTGATCGGACCGGAGGGTAAAGGCTTTGATTTCGTACACAGTAGAAAAGGAGCCTGACCCAACTCTTCGACCCAGGATGATCTCATCTCTCTCGAATGGAGCAATTGAGTCTAACGCCGATGCATCGCCGAAGGAATCACAGAACGAGTCACTGCATTTCCTTGCGAGGTGGCGAGCCCTGATTCGCTGTTTGTGCTTGTAGCTATGATTGGGTGCGTCGCAATCCACCATTATGAATAAGAAAGTTGTGTTTTCAGATATATGATATGTTTGTTGCCGATTTATGAAGACCCTCAAGCTTGTTGGTACTTAAGTGGGGTTCTTGCTGTCTATCTTGCTGGTTCTTGGTCTTGTTGTAGCAAGATTCTGTTGTGGTGATGGCTGGGTCTTGGCGAACGCTCTTGCGGGAGATCTTCGCTTCAGGTTATCATTAAAGGAGTAGCCAGCATTCTCGATGCGACACAATCATAGGCGGTCATCGGTCGTGCAGCTCATGTAAAACAGATTGTAAATTACCATCCGTAAATGTCATAGCCACCATCCGCAAATGTCATAGGGCCTAACGGTACCTGTGCTGTACGAGCAAGATCTCTTCATCCTCGCCAGCTGGCCTGGCTGATTAATTTCGGATTCTTCTTCATCATCATCAAAAACACAATTCTTCCCGGCCCATCAAACATACAGCTGTTTTCACGGATTTTCGGATAGCCGTTCAAATTTCGAATTCCTACGTAGTTAGGTACAAATGACGTAGTGAGTCTTATAAACACCCATTGGGCCGATTTCTCCCAACTCACCCCTCAACAAGAGCCACTCCGCGCAAAAAGATGCCAACCATGGCCAAATTCCGGAGCGTACTACGCACAACAAGTTGGATATTTGCNAAGGGGACACAAAAAAACACACATTTCTCCTTCCATTATTTAGATTATTTAGATTTAGATGCAACAACTTGAAAAGACACATGTAAGTGTGAGGTATGCAAGCCTCATTCCTCCACATCTGTATCTTCTCCCTCTTCTGCTTTTGAGTCCTCAAAGCCTTGTTCATCTGAATTATCTAATTCTTCCTTGGACGCGGAAGAATTTAAGTATGAAGAATTCTCATCTTTCAACCCATCCGTTAATTCATCACCGAGTTTGGCATCTACTTCTCCATCATCTTGTAAAACATCATCTTCTATCTCGCGTAGGCTGATGCTCAAATGTGTTGCGTGGAGCATTCCTTCCGGAAGTGTCACAGCTAACGATTCTTCGCCCACATCATCATTGACATCTTCTTCTTTCTCCTCCTGTCTTTGTGTCCATTCTGTATCAAAGTCGAACCCTCCTCCGTCCTTCTTCACGAAAAGACGCTTATTCTCCTCATCCAGCTGTTTCAACATCTCGATTGCATCGGCATGTTCACGCTTTTGAGTGATGCAAAGTCCATGAAATAAGAGTCTGTCGACTTCTTCATTGGCTTCTTCTTCTGCAAACACTGCTTGCCTTTGGGTAAAGTTTGCTTAGCCTCAACATTATCACTCTCAAGCGATCGATTTGAGTTATCTCCATTCTCTTTGCCTTCGCTGCTGCTACGGCTGCTACTACTGTCACTACTCCATCTCTTATCTCGAGCGAGATTTACTGATATGTTGGACTTGTTTTGATGTCTCTGCATAGCATTTGGCTTGATCTTTATCTTAGTCTCCTCCTCCTTCTTCATCGAGTTGATCGTCCGGCCAGCATCTGGGCATGGGCCGGCCTTGAGCTTGAGCGCTCCTCCAAACTGCGTGCTCACTTTGATATCCTCTTTTCGCTTCGTAACATTCTTTTGGGCAGGAGCAGGCTTGCGACGATTCAATTCTATACTATCTCTAGCATGCTGAGACACCAATGGCAATTGTTTCCTCTCTGTCTCTGGCTCATCAGCATTATTTGGGTCTCTCTTTGCTTTCGTTCGGCTTTTCTCTGGAGCTAAGGACGATTTCTCTAGTCTGAGCTTCAATCCACATTTAGTAAACTCATACGGTGTAGCAGCACACCCAGTATCCACCTGAAAGCCCTTCTTTTCGGCTCGTCTCTTTGCTTCCCGTTTTCGTTGTCTGATCTGTTCTTTTCTTCTCTTTTCCAATTGGCTTGCTTGCCACGTGTTGTGCTGCATTGATTGATTGACGCTGCCTCTTATATTTTTCAAGCGAGAGAGTCGCTTTTGTTCTGCGTAGTCGACGAATTTGCTCATACCAAGCCCACCATTGGAGGCGGCTTTCTTTTTCTTCAACCACTCATCCATGTTCAAATCGAATGCTGCTGGTGTTTCGATTCGGGGAATGCAAGAGGTATCGTAATTCTAATTCTAATGCGATCCAATTTCTACCTCCCTCTTCGTCTTCGACTTCGAATTTGGAGAAAGAAGTTAGATCTCGGCTCTTATCCTGTTCTAGATTACGATACAGCAAATTAACTGCAGTTATTTGGCTTGCCGACTCAACACGCAATGCTAATAAAATAAAGGATCTTACACGGATCTTAGCTTACTTCATAGCATCATTTTCGTTTGAGCCAGAAAGCACTGAGAACCTTGTGAGGAACTGCTCATGCCGTGGAAGCTCCGGATTCTCCCATCTCTCTTGTATCATCTGTTACGCAGAGATCGACGGCAGGAATTCTTACCGAAGCACGGGGAGTATCGGGACGGCCTTCAAAGAATGCCCCAACTGCAGACAAGAGTTTCAGAGCGATCTGAGATACCATCTTGAGAGAGCTCGTGTTTTATTTGTTGAAAGGGAATTCTCGCAAGATCACATGTTGCATCTCCATGTTCTTCTACACAGGGTGCGCGTACTCGACGAAGAGAATGATGCTGATAGAGCCGAAGGAGACCAGACCTGTTTCAAAATGTTATCTATCATCGATGAGATGAAGAGTCATCATTCTCAACGTGAATGGAGCGGGAAGCTCTTGAAGATGGAAGCTATCGTTTTATACGTTACAGGTCTCTTCCACATGAACGTTGGGACCGAAGAAAGCCTGCAGGAAGCGTTGGAATATTTTGGGAGTGCCACATATCTCTTCACAATACTTCGAGACGAAATAAATATATTGTCCGCTAAGAAGAACATCGCCAAGATAGAGGCAAAATTCAACGGTGATGAAATCCCGCATGACGAAGGAAACGATCTGGCATTTAGTCAACGACAGTACAAATACTGGCTTGGAAAACTCGGAGAACAGCACCCCATCACAATAAGACGAGGTGAGATGCTAGCTCACGCACTTTACTGCTTAAACCAAGGCATTGCAGCAGAGAGACTGTTGATGAAATCGGCTGCTATAAGTCGTCAAGTCCATGGACCTACTCACAATTGTACACTAAGTGCTACGGCCGCATTGAAAGACGTCAAGGAACGCCGAGTATTCATCGACTCAAGAAAACAGTGGTTCCAAGCTCTACGATATGAGAATGAGGGGCTGAGCTGTGTTGTGAGAGGTCCAGTAGTGGACAGTATGCAAGAGCAAGAAGAGAACATGTTGACTTTATCTCTCCCAATAACAGACGTTTTCCCTGGACCAGGAACGCCAGTTGTGTGCCAAGGACTGATAGAAAGAGCGCATCTCAATGGCAAGATTGGAGATACCCGAGGTTTCAATGGAGGCAAGTTTGAAGTTCATTTTGAAGAGGCAGGTTTGGAGCCGGCCACTATCGAACATGAGAATCTACGGATTGTATTCCAGCTGCCATGATAGAGCAGTATTCTGCGCTAAAGCTTTCAAAAACAGGAAACTCAATCTACCCTTCCAGATAGAGGATTTAATTTTGTGTCCATGTACCCATGTTGTATGTATACTCATGTTTTCGAATATATATAAGGTAATAAATAGGTGGTTTACTTTTGCTGAACAAACCAAAAGTTGATTTCATAGGTGCGATAGGGACATGTTTGCCGGCGAAAAATGAATGAAGTTGATGAAAGGTTCGGTATAAATCATTCCACTCATACTATCTTGGAGTGCGATCTGGGAAACAGTACTGGTGGCAGTATGTAAACATAAACATGTTGGTTCAATTTCAAAGAGAAAACTTTGCTCCTGCAGGGCCAACCTCAAGATCGAGAGAGTAAGTGGACAGCGGTAGACTTCCAGATGCAGATGGGAGCAACAAGTAATTCTCGAGCTTGCCGATGGCTGTATGGAATCTATTTGATTGGATACGAGTAACACGTATCCTCCTTTTAATCAAATCCTCCTCTACCATTACTAGTAGTGTTGCCTGGAGGGCCCACCAGACGTACTATAAAATTTCTGTTAAATTATTATTATCATTACTAGTAGTGTTGAGATTGAAAAGGTCGCGACAGCCTGGAATAACAAGCGGGAACAAGAGCAAGAAAAAACATTAACCTGTTACTGTGATTGAGAGGAGATGAGAGATACAATCACACTTCGTCCCCGCTCACTCTAAACCATGGATAAACCTTGTGCATATTTTATGCAGCCACCAAAGACTAAGTACCTCTTGATATTATGCAGCCTTCTGCACTACTTAAGTAAGTAAGTATGTAGCCTCATCAGCTCCTCATCAGCCCTCCTGAGTCCCGACTTGTGGATGTGGGATCGCTGTGCCGCCTTTTGGGACTGTGGGTCTCAAAGTGCGAACTCTAATAAATCAATGTCGGAATTAGTAATTATTTTACACTATGTCAGGGGCTCGCAAAGACGTGACAGCCAACTAAGGAAACAAATCAGAGTTCGCATACTTACTTAGGTGACTTGAGAGAGCCACGTCACAGTTAAATGATCGAGAGACAGTATAGATGAGAAGAACCCTCCCTTTTTACCAATTTACCAAGTTGAGTACCACATCATCTCTTCTTCTTAACGATTCCTATGTGGATCGCACGAAAGAAGATATTTTGATTTGATTTGAAATATATCCATTTGGCCTTTTAGCATAATGTATTGGCCTTTTAGAGCAAGCTTTCCTCTCCAAGGGCAACACTCTTATTCTTTGTTGCGAACCACCAAAGAATGGTGGGAACCACGTTCTTCCACGTTCTTCCGCTTTGGTGCCGCCGGCCGCCGCGCCTTTTGCTGTGCAAAGGCAAAGGCCTAAAGTAAGTAAGTAGGTACATCTTGTTGGGATTATTGCTTGCGATGGCAAGGCCGACTATGCAGCTGAAATTATTGTTTGGTAGAATGCGTCGTCGCTCCGAGCACGAGGAGGAGATCACGACGAAACAACCTTCAGTCACCTCTCCTTGTGATCTCCCCACATCCACGTCCTCTTGTGGTCACTCAGTGGCCACATCATCGACATGTACCATGTTGTCATCGACGTCCACACTGCCCGGTTCCCCCTATACTATCAAACCCGAAGGAGCCGCTGCTGAGGTTTCAAGCTGCTGGCTATGCCTAGAGGAAGGATCAGATGCGTCAGGCAAACCACCGGTGCGGAATTGTTCCTGCCGCGGCACCTCAGGCTACGCTCACGTCTCGTGCGTCATCAACTACGCCGAGCACAAGGGCCGTCAGTGCTATGGAAGTACCAATCAAAACTCCAGCGACGTCTGCAGATACTTCAAGTGTTGCCCCAACTGCAATCAAGAGTATCAGAATGATGTTCAAAGCGATCTCTCCAAGGCGATGGTATCATTTGTGGAAAGAAAGCTTCATGATGGAACACCTCGAGCATCCCATTTACGCATCATTGCTCTTTTAGATAGATTATTTGTTCTATCCTCAGGTGCACATGAAGAAGGCTCATCTGAAGGGCAAGTCATATGCTCCAAGTTGATGTTCCTAATGGATGGAATGGACTCTGCCATGAAGGCCAAGACGTACTATGCACTCGGATGCTTTCATGGCAGTATTGGCAGTCTTAAGAAGGCAAAGGGATACCTCGAAACGGCAAGGAACCTGCTTCAAGATGCTGATTCTGACACCTCATCAGTTAGTGACATTGCTGAAATCGAGCTCAAGCTCAATGGCAGCAACACATCAATCGATGTAGACTCCCTGAGAAAACAGTACGAAGAGACATTAGCCAAGAGTGGCCGGGAAACTACACTCACTATCGATGCTGGTGTGTCTCTTGCCAAAGCCCTTTGCAGTGCTGATAGAAGTTGCGAGGCTGAAAAGTTACTCGTTAATTTGGTAGCCACAAGTCGTCGCGTGCATGGACAAGATCATAATTGTACCAAGAGTGCCTTAAAAGCGCTACAAGGATTGACGTTAGAAGTTCCAAGCAGCATCGACTCTGAGTTTGGAGATATTGAAGGCTGGTTCCAGTCGATATGAATAGAATTGTTGATCCAAATGTATAGTTATCAAGAGCAGCGATGAAAATTAGATCAGACTGGTGAAAAGTCTGTTATACGACAGAGATGTTTTAGATTTTGTGTGCCTAAATATAATGAGCTTAAATGGCTAATAAGTAATAATCTTCGATGGATAATCGAGATAACAATGATCGAGGCTGAGAGTATGAAAAAGTAAACAGAAGTCGAAGTAAGTACAATATGTATTGGAAGAGCCCTCTCAATTTCTCTTCGGAAGTACTTCACGAGAGAGATACAGTACGATACGATACGATACGATACGATACGATACGATACGATACGATACGATAATACGTACGTACGTAAGTCAAACGCTTCCTATCATAAGTACTTCCACCTTCCACTGCCAGAACCAGAAGCATCGTAGATATCTAGAGGAGTATGGTAATAGGAGTACCATCTCACCTCAGTATCATTTTCACTAGCCTCGCTGACGCTCGTCTAGAGCCGCTGCGCGGGTTTTCTAAATAAGAGAGGAGGCACATTGATTGTGTCTACATAATATTATACTTAGCAGTATTCAATCGAAAATGCCCGTGAAGGCCAAAGGACACGCCAAAGGGCCCGGACAGAACAGTCAATCTATCTGTACAGTCAATCTAACTGTGTGTCAATCTATCTGTACGACGACCTTCCACCTTCCACTGCCAGAACCAGAAGCATCGTAGATAGGAGTATGGTACATAGGAGTACCATCTCACCTCAGTATCATTTTCATTTTTCACCTGTCACCATGATGTCGCTGCTTGCCCCCCGGATCCGGATCACTGCAGCTGCATCCCAACAATGTCTTCCTGATGCTGCTTTATCATATCTGTATGACTGCTGCAGTCGGTCATATTCATCAATTTCTACTCCCAAGCTGGCGTATGAGATCATCACAGACGGCAACGTTGTTTCATCGCATCCACATCCACAAGAGGATCAAGAAAAAGAAACAATTGTCTTCCTACATGGTCTCTTGGGCAATGCCAAAAATTTACGAACACCCGCAAAGAAATTAACACGGCAACTGCCTCATTTATCTGCTCTCTTGTTAGATATCCGAGGGCATGGAGGCAGCAGTAGTTCACAACATTTACAACCACATAATTTTCATTCTTGTGTCCAAGATATTTTTCACACATTGAAACCACTAGGATTGGTCGGAAAGAATAGTCCAACGGCTGTCTGTGGGCACAGCCTTGGAGGACGAATTGCATTGCAATATTCTCATACATTGCAACAAGAACAGCATGATCACAACATACTAACTCCAAAACAAACTTGGATTTTAGATTCTGTACCAGGCACACCCGATCCATCTGTGCACCACGTTCTCAAAGCGATATCATCTATACCGTTGCCTATAACTTGCAAATCGACTCTTATAGAAACGTTAATGAGTGAGTACAAAATGAACAAAGCAATTGCACAATGGATCGCAAGTAATCTCAAGGGGAAAAAGGATGAATACTCATGGGTGTTCGATTTAGAAATAGCCAATGAGCTTGTAGACAACTTCGCTGATCAGAATTTTGCTGAAATGATTCATGAAATTACGACAGGTAGCAGCAATAAAGCTCTGAACTCGACAATTCACTTAGTAATGGCAGGGCGGAACAAGGAATGGAAGGAGGACATTGTTGCCAATCTTAAATCCATACCCACGTTTGGAGATTCCTTTCACATGCACAAGCTGGAAAATGCAGGCCACTGGGTCCATGTAGATGCTGTGAATGAGCTTACTCAGCTCATGGTAGATGGGTTGTCAGATACGAGATGATAGATGTGTCTTGGAATCATTCTTTTGATAAGAAAAGCACGCTCTGATTTTCATTAACATTTAAGCACTTTTACAAATAAATATGAAACATCTTGATATATAAGTAGCATTTCCCATATCTCTTGAAGGCCACCAGCAGCCATGAAAGAACATTAATACAAACTATGGCTGACCTGGAAAAGAAAGTCTTCGTACTCACGAATCATGTTTAAATCAGCACAACTATTCTCTTCCTCATTTGATTCGTTCGCTTTCGGCATAGAGGATGAGTTCTTGACTATATCTTGATGTTCTTCCTCCAATTTCTCAGATGGCGCTGATATATCACACTTCTCTACGGGATCCTCAAGAAGTGATTTCAGTATCTTATTTGAAACCATGTCTTGAAAACTGTCGAAGCAAAAAGGCATTGAACTCTTGCAGTCGTCAAACGGAGTTGGGACGGTAAACCCTTCCTCCTCTTTTGGTGAAAAGAAAGTTTGTCTTTCCGACTTAAAATCTTCCTCTTGTTGTGGCACATCTTGGAACTGTACTCGTTTTTCAGCCTTCTGCTTGTTCACAACACATTTGCCTTCACTGGAGAAGGATCCTACTAAAATACTCCTTGATTTGGTCTCCATATTTCTCACCTCATCTTGTTCATCCTCATCATCAATAGTGGGAGCAAGTTCAAGCATATTAAAGTCAGAGGAGAGTTTTTCGTCGTTTGATGCATATGATGTTGTCATTACAACATATGCAGCAGCGACCGCAACGAGAAAACACAGCAACAAGAGGGACTCTTCCTCAAGCTGCTGGTTGGATGAGGCGGAGTCCAACAGTTTTTCCTCTTGATAAGTAGGATTTGGCGAAACCAACCGTTTCGTTGTCACCAACGGCATGCTGTCTGCCTTCATCATATTCTTTTCTTTTGAGACAGGGACGGCGGCTGGAGTAGGTGACATAAGTCGAAATGTGGCTGTTGTTGGCCACGGGATGAAATTTGACCTAACCAAAGCAGCTGATGGTGCAGTCTTGGCAGCGGGCGGAAAGAAGTTATCTTTCTCCTTCACATGATGTCCCTTCCACTCAGTGCAGCCCATACAGTAGCCATACATAACAGACATCGTTGCTGCTTCGGTCGTAATGGCAACCGATGGTACTATGATCGCGACCATCACCGCAGATAAAGGAAGCTTCATCGTCGTTCGAGACAACAATATTGAAGGAAGAAGTAGAGGAGTAAGTAAAAAGTGTAGTAAGTAGTGGTAGGTCGTTGCGGCTGCCGCCGGCCGGCCGCCTTTTGCTGACAACAAACGTCCAAATCTCCTCCAAATTCGCCAAATATTTCTGAAAGCGAAGAATTTGAATTGAGATGGGATCTATTATTTCAGATTTGTATCTTAACCGCGCGCGTCTCAACATCAAAAGCAGATGCAAACATCAAGATCTTTGATCCACAGACACATCACAGCCACAGATAAGTAGATAGGCCACAGCCCACAGCTGATAGATCGGATTGGCACTCAGCGCAGTAATAATTCACGGCAAAATTATCAAAGGTATAAACATGTCAGTATCGAACAAGCCATCACTCTTACAATCCACTGCTCTCGGCGGAACAGCCGCCATGTTTGCTGTGAATTTTACACACCCAATTGAATTAGTCAAGACGAGAGTGCAAGTGTCTAATGAGGGTGTCATCTCAACGTGTTCCTCTACCATGCGTAACGAAGGAATAGGTGCCTTCTGGAAGGGCATCCCGTGGGCATACTGTCGTGAAGGTAGTTACACTGCCATTCGTCTCGGTGCATATGCCCCAGTCAGAGATGCCATCGGTGCAGGTGCCCCAGACGCCCCCGCTCATATGAAATTTCTCGCGGGGGCCCTGACCGGTGCAGTAGGCAGTGTCGCTGGAAATCCTTTCGACGTTCTAAAAACACTCAGTCAAACCAATAAGAGTGAAAGTTTACCATTGATGTCTCTAGTCGGTAAAATGTATCGCGACCAAGGTATGTCAGGCTTTTATCGCGGTGTGCAAGTTAATATTATGAGAGCCATTACTCTGAATGCTACCAAAATGGGCGTATATGACATTTCTAAAGGATATGTGGTGGAAACCACTGGCTGGAAGCGTAATAGTGCCAAAACGGCATTCTTTTCAAGTTTCCTTGCTGGCTTTTTCATGACTGTGACTGTATCGCCATTTGACCGTGTGAGAACTGCACTGATGAACCAGCCAACTGATGCAAAACTATATGAAGGAATGTCTGACTGCTTAGTTAAAACGGTCCGTAACGAGGGGATACTTAGTCTTTGGAAGGGGTTCATACCGATTTGGGCAAGGTTTGCTCCAATGGCGACTTTGCAGCTTCTGACAATTGAGTTTTTGTATTCTGCGTTTGGTTTTAATGGAATTTAGCCTCGTGCCCATGGGAATAGATTCAACTAACAATTACTAGGAGTACCATGTAACATCGTATATGGTCTCAAGGAAATATGCTCGGCTCATGCGATCTACTTACGCAGCCGCGATGCTACAGCTTCGTGATATGGTCTGATGATAGCCTATTTGAGCGTCAAGGTAGCTTCGTATTTCGCCACCTTTATGAGTGTAGCGATATCAATACGAGCCACATCCGCTGCTGGTGGCCCATTATAGTTGGAAACGATAGTATGGAAGGAAATATGCTCGGCTCATGCAAACTTCACATGTATTAGCGAGCTACAGCTTCGTAAAAGACCAGATGATAGGTTGGAGAAGAGGGGAAAAATGATAGGAGTAATTTTGAGTTTTCACTTCAACGTAAAAAATAGGATTTCATCAGATTTCATAAAACTTTTGCTCCTCCTCCTTCCGTTCCTCCTCCTTTACAATCCGATCCGCTGAGCTAGGTAGCGTTAATTCGCAAGGCTCAAGGCTAGCATTGTGAACTATTGTGGCAACTCATAACTCATACTTTACTATGCCATCAAAGCCGCTTTTGTCAGTCCATAATCGCATTGATTTTCGACAGAATGATTAGAAGAATAAAAAGAAATAGCAAATCTTGGGTGGGGCTGATAACAAAGTACCTACACCATTGCCCCCCAAAAATTCGCCAACTGAATCATATGATGATCTGGATACTCTTAGAAACACCAACCGACGACGTAAAAGGTTGAAGAGGAGCAGATGCGATGTATCATCGCAATCAACATTCAAGAGGAATATGTTGAGCTTGATGCTACTGAATTCTCTACTTTTTGCCCTAACACTCTATTTTGATGACAAATATTCATCTGAACGACAAGAAAAAGAAGATGAATCGCAAGATAATGATAAAACGGATGAAAAGAACGAGTTGACTGGTCCAAACCACACTGCAACCCTTCCAACACTAGTGCCACATGTTGTATTCATTGGCGACTCTTTACTAAGGTACTCCTATCTTGAGTGGTTACATCATCATCAATATCATTCGCCAGCTCCAGAGAGTCTAATCAATGAAAAACTATCAAGTTCGTGGTATTCTTATTTTCAAAGCTCGACTGCTCATTTCGGAGGGTACATGAAATGCGATTGCCGGCGGTCACAAACTTGGAATCTGGGGAGTGAGGTTGAGAATCGATATTACTTTCGTGATGATGGACCTGAGGGATCCGCATTGGCAGCGACCTACATTCAAGCTTATGGTAGCAATATGGCACATGGACGATTTGTGCCCGGCGATGTTCAGAATTCTGTAATATCAACCGAAGAAGATGCAAGTGTTGGCTATAAATGGGGATACATGGGACGTGACTGGGATAAACTGAATATGTTGCCAAATTAGAAATATCCCCACAACGCTAATGGTGTTCAATGCTGGATTTTGGCCGAATGACGATATTGCACAAAAATTGGGAAGCATTCTCCGCTCTGCAAAAGATGTCATGGGAAATCATGGCCGAGTGCTTTGGAAGGGACTAACGCCGACAAGAGGCGAACCAGTAGTGCATCCATCGCCCTCTGATTTGGCTGCAAAAGAGTGGTCGTTTCGGCATCCGTGGCTTTCTTATGAGGCATTTAATACTACTTCATCAAGCATCAATGAAGAAGACTATTTCGATGACAAGCACTTCTCCAATCCACATATTTACCGCCAGTGGAATCAAGGCATAAATCTCAACCAGTCCATTGTACATCGCGTCTTTATCCTTGTTGGTGGTGTTCGAACATTGCGTCAGACTCAACAATCCATACTACACAATTTGATATACCCCATTTGCGCTCCACCGACTTGCATAGCTCATTTGGTGATTCATTTGTCAAGCGCAGATAACCGCCCAGGTAACAAAGAAGAGGACCCGGGGGGGAGAGTTTTGCCAGCTGACAGTAATGATGAGGCTGGTGACTTCTTTACCCTGAAAGACGATTTATTCCCAGATGGGTTCTTGGTAGTGCACAAAGTAGATGGATATGAGATTGGATCAGCAGAAGAACAGCGTGCCATGGATGTGATGGAATCAGAAATAGATGATCCAGTGGTAGTACATCGTTTGCGTGTTATCCGTTTCGGACATACGAGACGTTATAGCATGTGGTTTGCGAGGGCTTGGGCGTGGAGGTTCTGCCAGAGCCTTGGAATAGATTTCGACTTTTTTGTATTCTGTCGACCAGATATGCTTTGGCTTCTGCCTGCCCCTACAAAATCTTTCTTTGATGAAATTAGCCTTGACAAGAAAAAAGATATCTGGGTACATGCACTTTACTACTCTGATGCTGCAGATACCTTTGCTTTTCTCCCAAGTCTTGTTGCAGCAGAAACATATTTTTCGTTGCATAATCTTGTGCGGAAAGGCGTTGGTTGCCTAGGCGGGCCAGGTCTGAATCAATCAGTTGTTGCACAAGTTTTGTCCAAAAAAGATATCACAGTTGAGCTAGACTTGTGGTGTAAAAGGGAAGACTTAGGATGGTCAGAGAAAATCCTACGCAGGAAATTACTCAATTCAGGAGCAAATATTCGATACATTCACGCATCTGCTGTGATTCTTCGCCCTCCGTCGATTCCAGAATGTCAGTGCTCTGCGACAGCTTACATGAGTGGTTGGGCTCGGATTCCAAATAGTCATGTCCCAATGGCAAGCTGTCTCATGGCGGATAGAATGATCAAAAAGGTGAGTAAAAAGCCAAGAGGTGACAACGTTTTCCCACCATTCTCACAAGCACTCATATTTTGCTAATCATTCTAACAGGGCCACAGCACAAATTCATTGATACAGAAGCGTCCGGTACGACTACGTGGTAGCGTTCGAGAGGGGCAATCCAACTTGTGTCTATCCTGGAATGAAACAAGCAATGCACTCCTACCGTCTCCATGTGAGTTTCCGTACCCTCCAATGCAGCTCTTCTTCTCGTTTGACGATGAATGGTATGGATACATTGGCATCACAGAAATCAAGCGGTACGAGACTTTGCCTTTGAATACAACTCAAGTCGATAGTTTCTTGAGAAATGATGAGTGGATAACTGAAAATGTGGAGTTGTACAGTTTGACAAGTCACGAGGAAAAACCGTAGTTACATAATCATTCAGTATATATATATAGAGAGAAGTATCCTCTGCACTTCACAAAAGACAACACAGAATATCAATTAGCGAAAAACACGAAACACTACAGAAAAAGATGATCGTATACTATACATTTATCATAATGTTTTCACAGTTTACATTTTTGTAGGCAACTCATTCTCATCAGGGGAGGAATTACATCTCTAATTATACAATGAAGCAATTGTCTGCGTCATGCAACACCGCTGCGACTACTCAATCGTACTGATTCCCGCTCAGATATTTAATTCCTCCGCTAAAAACAGCCCAATATGACTCCATCCATTCCCATTCAGGTTTATTTATGACCTTATCCTTTCAGGTTTCCGTTCACTTCTGCTTGTGGAACAGAAGAACAAGGAATTTCTCCTCCCCACTGCCTGGGCTAGGGACCGTATCTATTGTGCCTGATAGTGAATTGACTAGAACTCCCGAGCCCGAGCCTTCCAACTTTGCACTGTCTCCAGATACGTACCCAAGTCCAAGTAGTCTCAGCGCAGTTGCTAGCTAATACTAATAAAAATCGAACCGGAACCGCTATTTTAGCATTGGGCCTTTTAGTGTTCTGGTTCATTACGAACACGCAAACGAGAAGGCGGCCATTTTCGGCCAGCCGAACAAATATGCGCACAATGCAAAACTTAAACTACACACACCAAGCCAACTCCACAACAAAAGCAAAAGAATCCTACGATAATGAAAGTGACACTACTCACGTTCCTTGTTTACACTGCTGTATCTGGTCAAGAAGAGGACAGCACGAATGGTCTTGCTACATTGGACTCCAGTCGCAGATTCGGCCGCTGGCTTGATCCTCTTGAGAGCGCAGGCATAGCCGAATTACCTACTGTATTCCTCAATCAACTCAGCAGAGCAGCCACTGCAAGTAAGTTTTGTATGCAATTCCGTGCATTAAAGGGGGAGAATGCTCAAAGTTGAGTGTCACCCAAGGGGAAATAAGCGTCTCACCCATTTCTTCCTCTTTCTACACAGACGAGACGCGTACCAGTCTTCGTGGCCACACAGACATCTTCCCAGATGAGTTCACCAACACCACACTTGCTCAGCAAAAGATAGAAGATGAAGAAGAAAAAGAAGACGACGATGACGAAACATCAAGGCGTTACCTCAGACACCGCAAGAAGAAGAAGAAGATGAGGAGGAGGAGGAAGAAGAAGAATAGGAAGAAGAATAGGCATGGGCACGGACTTTTTGATTGGCCAGTCCAGGCAGCCAAGAAGAGTTGGATCAAGCTACAGAAACAGCTGCAAAAAACGAAACAGCAGCTCAAGAAGAACAAGTATCAGCAGCTTGAAACGAAGAGTAATGCAGCACCTTGCGCTGGAACCACAAATAGTATCTGCGCAGTCTTCAATGTCGGAGCTGACACCAGTGATGGTGCTACGAATGGAAATAGTAGCGGCAACAATGGTAATGGTAGTGAACAACAGACTAAGAAAGTGAACGACATCATCTCGACTCCAGAAGAAACAGAGGAACCATCCACACTGGAACCAACCTCTCCGACCTTTGTAAGTTCATGAAACGCATCCTTTTACTTTGAAAAAAGTATCTAACTAACTCCGGCTGACTTTCTCCTTTGTTCAAAAATGAAACATCGCAGGAATGGATAAAGCTTGACGATCGTCAACACCGAGCATACGACTACTTTGGACGCAGCATTGCAATTGACGAGAACACAATTGTGGTTGGAGCACCTTCAGATGACGAACTTGCCTGGCAGAACAAAGGATATGTGTCCGTCTTTTACCAAGGAGCCGCCGGCGAGTGGGAGCTCCAACAAGACCTGCCCACTCCCGAAGGAGTTCTTCTGGAAGGTGCTCTCTTTGGATACTCTGTCGCCATCCATGGCAATACGATTGTAGCAGGTGCACCGGGAGTTGGAATTGTACAAGTATATACGCGACCAGAGCCAGGAGAAGCATTCACTAAATCAGGATCTCCTCTGCAGAGTCACAAAATGGGCAACTTTGGAGAAAGTGTCGCCGTCTTTGGAGACACTATCGTTGTCGGTGCCCCAACCGAGAATCACAGTGGCAGGATCAAAGCAGGATCTGTCTACGTGTACGTGCGCAATGGTAATGAATGGGACTTCGAGGAGGAGCTTTTTGCTGCTAGTCCATTCAACCATGAATTTTTTGGTACCTCTGTCTCACTTTATCACAACACTGTTATCGTTGGAATGCCCGGTCATGGTTCCTTCGAGAAGGGCGGCGCTCAACTATTCCACCGAGTCAATAACTTCTGGGAATATGACGGTGCTCCCCTTGCCACTGGCTTGGGTACCGGCGAAGGTCATTACGGCAGAAGTGTTGATATCCATCGGGAAATCGTCGCCGTTGGAGGAGACCTTGTGCCACCCAAAGTTTTTGAGAAAGATTTCACCGATGCATGGGTGCCTCTTGGCCACAGCTCCCTCACCACAGGCGGTACTGCTGTCGCAGTGGATCATGACAAAGGCAACAACGATGATATCTTGGTACTCGGTGGGTATAACAAGGTCAAGATTTTCTACCACGAAGATAATGAATGGAATGAGAATGAAGACGTGCCAACAGAGACGGATTACGTAGATGACGGCGACGCGTTTGGGGCTAGTGTTGCAATATCGGAGGGTTACGTTGTTGCTGGTGCTCCAATGACACATGCTGGGGGGTTGAGCCCAGTGGGTGAAGTATTTGTCATGGATCTGAACGGGGCCATCCCCAACTTTGATTAATTGGATGAATAGATCATTCGTTGTTGCCTGAACTTGTAGAATTTCGCCAGAATTGTTAAAAATAGGACTTCTCGTAAATAGTTGACGATATAGTCTGGATGATTTGCGTTTGCCTCGATGTAGATTGTTGCATAGAATGTTTCCATACCTTCATTTTTTCGCGCAGAAATTGCTCATATGATATTATCATTGGAAGAGTCTAATTAGATAGACGGATGATGCCAGTTTGTACATCATATGTTGCATGTCCTACACGAACTTACGCGGCCAGTAGAGTCAAGCATCTTTCTTCTTGTACAGATGTATGAATACCAAGAGAGATGTAAGCCATGAAGCTTTTGTCAAGCATCTCTCTATCTCCACAAATTTTCCTCACTCTCAGACGATTCAACAATCTACATACACTCAAGTACCTTCGGATAAATTGACATAGATCCATGCGTACGATAGCACTTGGGCCGTCCTCTATTGAGCAGAAACTTCTAGCAGAAAGAGAACTTACACATCATCTCTTGAGATGGAAATACAACATGCATCTCAAAAAGAGCCCTCAAACACAGTGGTATAGTTATTGACTTGAAAAAATAGGCTGCTGTCATCATCACCATTGCATCAAGTGTTAAGTGTTCCCCTGTCCCTATTCATCCTTTTCATCCAGATACGCCTGCCAAGCCCAAGAACACTCTTCCACATCCACATCCTCTTCATCCTCGATAATCTCTCCAATAACCATACCAACATCATACCACTTTCCTTCCCCCCCATCATCACCAACTATCAAATCGTCCTTCCATCTCACCTCGCCCTCCTCCAAACTTTCCAACAACATGCGTGGCTCATGCGAGTCGAATTTTCTCATGGCGGGATCGGCGATCAGATTTGGGGAGCATTGCAGTAGTAAGACAGGTTGGTATTCAATCACGTGTGTTTTGGACGGGACGAGGAGGGACAGGATGCGGGAGGAGGTGTGGCTTGGTGAGAGGGGCGGGAGGGTGATTAGTTTGCGGAGCAGAGTGATGCTTGGCTTCATGATGGATTACGTACCTCAGCTGCTTGCATGCCAGGTCATGGTCGATTGTAATAATGTTGATAGGTCTCTATCTACATACAACATATCATGAAAAAGATATTTCGGTAATCCTAATGGGAATTGCATGCAAATGGGAACATTCTGCCCTGATTGATTGAGATTCGTCGTATGTAGGTCATTGGTACCTACTCGGAACAACACGCACAATAATGGGCGTCAAAGATATATTATTACTGTGCTTGTCAGCTTGAGCACGAGGAGGCTCTTTATTCTATTACAACAGTTCTTCAACTTCGAATATTTACAACTTTTAACATGGTGACACTTCAAAAAAAGAGACCGCAAAGGGGGAACTCACTCCTTTCCCACGCACTTGCCTTCGCTGCAGGTTTGATTATACACAGTCTCGTCAGCAGAGAAGACTGTGGAGATGTTGTGTTAAAGGAGATTTCCAAAAATAAAAGTAAAAACTCGCCCGCTAGTACTGCACTTCGTCCTCCACAACCACTAACACAATCACTTTCGGATGTGTCTGGCGTGAAACTTGTGTCTGGGGGGTGGGTGGGAGAGACTGAAACGAAGGAACTTAATTTCTACGATATTGGTCTGGAAACAGGAACCGACAAGGTGCAGGGACAGAAAAATCTGCATTTGTGCTTGAAAGAAGGTAAAATGTGTAATGAACCTAAACATGTCAGAGAGGAATGCCAGCCTTTTGGTCACTTTTATCACACCCTGTACCAGCAAAAACTAGGAAGCTACTCACACAAAGATGCAGAGCCATTTCAGTTTCTTGAAGTTGGTTTCTTCAACGGAAATGGATATGATATGTACAGAAAATTCCTCCCCCGCGGAGAGTGTCATTCTATTGAAATTTCGTGCCTTCCTCATGGTGATAAGAATGATGGAAAGACTTGGGTAAGTGGTAATAAGTGAACTTGTGCAAGTTGTTTTTGACCTTTGCACGTCGTTTTTGTGTGTGTGGATCGACCTGGAAACTGACCGTCTACACTCGACTCCCTCTGAGCAGCCTTGGGGAAATTTTGCTGAAAAGAATCCAAAATACCAACAATACCTTGATGAGAATCTCTTGCACTGCGGGGATGCCAACGATGTCAACTATCTAATGGATGTATGGACAAAGGAAATGAAACGTCCCGGGGCACCTCCTCTGAAAGTTGTTGTTGATGACGGCTCACATGAAGCTGCTCACATGGCCCAAAGTGTTTTGTTTTGGCTCCCTCGCATTGAACCAGGTGGCTTTCTATTTGTGGAGGATATTCAACCGAGCAGCGTAGCCAATGCCTTTACAACCCAATTTTTGCCTCAAATCATGAAGGTGAGTTTGTTTGAAGGGGTGACGATTACATATTACATACGTTAATAACATCATACAACTGACGAATTCACCCATGCCTACATTGAGCCCAGGATTTGCACTATTGCGGAGACAAAGACAAACCAACAGAAGACGAAGCTTGTTTCCCAACATTGGTTGGTATGGTTCAATCAATTCATTGTGAAATGCATATTTGCGTCATAGAACGCAACCAAGCGCCAGCAAAGGAGCTTAGTTTGGAGGAATCAAAACTTCCTACGAATGGTTTGGATTTGAAGAAATGTAAATCGATGTTACCTGGACACTGGTGATTCGGTAATCACGGTACGTCGGTAAATCGGTAGTGTGCATAGTTCCGTTATTTCCTTTAAGTTAGCTGCTCCAATACATCAGCATCAACATGATGCTTCTTGTCCATTCCTACTCTCTGGTCGTATACATTCACTCGACGACACTAGGCCTAGGCCTAATTGACCTTCGCCTCTTCCACCTCTTCACTCTACATTTGCATCACTTCTCAATACTACCATAGCTTCCCAAGCCTCCAGGAAATCCTTGTGTTCGAATCGACATGGAGGTGGCAACATGAAGCAGACCAAGTGCGATCACAACTACAGGTTCTTCTTTCTTGTAGCTCGCTTGTGGCAACTTGTGGTTCGTGTTTGTCTTATCTTTGCGCCCTCATAGAACACACATTGCCATGCTTCAAATGGTTATGAGAATACATTCTTCTTGATGGGATGTTGTCCCGTTATATCCATTTTGAACATAAAAAGTCATGATTAACAGGATGAGAAACACCCGCTAGATAAAGGACATCCCGCATGGACTATATAGGGTACCATTTGTACGACGAAGGCGAGGATTTTCTTGCTCTCAGGTTGGATATATACATTTTACTGAAGCTCTTACTTTGACGTAGTCACTGATGAGTAAGCTGATGCAATTGCAGGTATGGGAGCCGTCTCTATCTATCTCTGTTCATTGGAGAGGTTACTTGCCATCTTGGATCTAGAGCAAAAAGGTAATGCGCCCGTTGACAATGACAATGTTACTCTATCTCTCTCTCGATCTATCTATATCAAACTTTAATTTATGTCATCTTCTTATCCTTCACCCAATCTTTTATTCTCTCCTCGATACTCGATATCTTGTTCCAGCCTGTAACTTTTAGTAGTAACTCTTATGGAGTCACCAGACCAACCTTATTCTTATTGACGCCTCTTGGCACAACCTCATCATCGCGTTTCATCTCTTGAATAATCTCAAATAACTTGGAACACAACTGTTTCGTTTCAGCTCTATCATGATCCTCCCTGGCACATACCATTTTGTTCACCAGAGTATCAATGTCAGTGTCAGTGGGAAGATACTTGGGGTCAAGAACTCTAGTGACTCTATCTTGAGACGCGAACCTGCCGAGCCTGTGTCGGTGGCAAGAGCAGACTGACTTGTTGCTTGATGACGATGATAATGATGCGCCATCATCTAGTCCGTCCTCAAGCCCGCACCAGCACCAGCACTGTAAGTCAAGGCTAGCGGTTGTTGTCGAAGAAGTCCTTTTCTTCGATGACATGATTGTAAAAAGTAAAAACTCTCTCTTGTAGTTCCGGTTCCGTCCTTTTGCAGTGAACTTGTGATGTGTCGCTGCTCTCCTCTGTGACTCTGTTGATCGACACCTCGTCTCTGAACCTGAACCTCAACTCTCTGTTTTTGACTTCGGTATGCCAGCGTGAAAGGCTTCTATTACTATTACCTCACCTCACAATCATCACATCAATGTGAGTGGCGTTGTTTGATGGATCTCCGTTCAATCTGTCTTCAATCCGACAGACTGATGTCTCCAACTGACACCTTGCGACATCTCTACCGCCGGCAGCAGATGTCTTGTCTGATCTGGTACAATACTCCTCTGGAGAGAAGAGAAAGGAGGTACTTACCTACTTAGCTAGAGAGAGATAAGTACTGTCAAAAGTTCAAAGATTCGCGAGATTCATGGGTTATCATGCCTAATTTCATGCATGATGGCATACATACGACTTTTACACCGCTTGTTTGAATCGGTCTTGGTCCGTAAGTATGTATGTAAGTAGGTATGTACCATACCTCTCTCTAGAGAGGTTTTATTCAATAAAGCACCATGACGAACATACGACCTCTGGAGGTGCCAACTCACCGATGGCCCCCAAGTTCAGGGATCTCACCCTTGAAGGAGGGTGCTGTGGTATGACGATTTGATTCAACAGGATTTTACTTTTACCGCCCCCTCGGGGCTGGTTGTAGACCCCGTATTCTTTCCGATACTTCCACTGAATTACTCCTACATTAGAGAGTAAGCGCGATAAATACAATACAGAATATCGAACCATTTTTTGTGTGAAGAAAATGAATATGTTCAAAAAGTCTGAACAATGCAGAGAAGGAATGTTCAGAGATTTCGGATTGCTGTCAGATTTCAGATTATTGTAGCGGGAAGAGAAAAACGAATGATGGATGCCTAAAGCTCTCTATGACAATGTCAGTGAACCTGTAGTTTGATGTATGCTATACACAACGAAGGTGTGAGGTGTTATGGAATGTACGGAGGAGAAAATGCTGCGTCAACCAATCACGGAGCTCACCATGCTCATAGAAGATGATAGTGATATGAGATATGAGATGGTCATGACTAATCCTCAAGCAGGAAGGAGATTGATGAGTCTCTGGACCCAAACTTGTCAAATACGTATGTTCCTGTTGATTTCCGAAATGATGTTGGCCCAGATATGTATTGAGAATGGAGTTTTGAATGCATTTTGTACAGTTTCTACTCAAAAATTAAGGAAAGAATACCTTTAATCATTAAGAAGAGTGACATTCCAGCAGCTTTTGTTTGGGAGGAAAGAAAGCCAATCTGAACGATGAGATAATGATGTGAGAACATGCGGATAACTGCTTCATTCCAGGTAACCTTGACGAGGAGTTTTCAGATGTAATTATCAAGATAAAAGTCCCACACAATTTTAGATTTGAACATGACATTAATACAAGGTATTTGTAGTTTGGATATTTCCAATACCGAAAGATGTGGCCAAAGGAGGATAACAGGAGACTAATCTTCCCTTTGGGCGTCATGTGGTGTATTCGCTTGCTTTTACCAACATCATATTTAAGGCATGTTTTCTGATTAGCGTTCAAAACGCCATCCACCCCAACCAGTCTCCACCCAGAGAAAACAAGATAATATTGAATAATTATGATTTATCTCCCCTGTCTTATGGTTTTCCTCCCCACACATATCCACCCTCCCCTCATCTAAAGAGAGTCTGTGACCTTAAAAATTAAGCAGTCAACCCCTCCGCCCTCTGCGGCTCATTTTTCAACAAGACAAGAACATCCCTCATCCTTCCCGTACTCTCCGCCCCCTCACTGGAATCCTGGTTCAACTCAATCATCTTGACAACCTTCTGCCACGAATTGTCATTCTCCAAATCCGCCTCAATCGCTTCCAATTTGTCCTGCTCCTCCGATCGATTCTTCACCATTCGGGCTTCACGGCGCTTTTCACGTTCTGCTTGAAAGGCCTCGATATCGGCACGGGCGGTTTCTACATCAGAAGCCTTTTTGGCATTCTCTTCGTCTTTGCGGGCGAGGAGGGTTTGTTGCCATTCGTCATTCCATTTTTGCATGGGGGTGGGCTCACTACTTGAAAATCCACCGGCAGCGGGGACGTCCTCGTCCTCGTCATCTTCTACATTTTCAACTCCAGCAGCGGTGGGTGCGGGCTGGTCGTCGAAATCAGAAGTGGGAGCGGGTGCTCCCAAGATAATTGGTGCGGGTTCAGTAGTACTATCTTCAGTGACCGCTGGGGGGTTGAAAAATGCGGCGCCGGATTCGTCTGGCATGGTGCCGTAATATACATCGCCGACGTTGTCGTCGGCAGCTGGGGCGGCGAAGGCGGCGTAGGTGTCGTCCGCTTCGGGGGGGTTGAAGAAATCACCTGTTTGTTCGTCCATGGCTATTTATTTGTTTGGGCTGGTGGAGTTGTGCTCAGGAGGTTGGCCGAAGGCATTGGAATTTTTTTGCGTTGGATCTTGTCTCTTGTCTTGGATGGAAGCGTAGGTAGACGTACTGGTATGGTACTCCGTAGAAGTAGGTACCACAAAGACAAAGCAAAAAGCAAAGGAGCTCAGCCTTCGTTCCGGGCAACTCAGCCAGAGATTGAGGCAGAATGGTAGAGAAATGTCATACACGAACATGTATGACATGCAATACGCTTATTTATTCCGATAAAATGTAATACTTATGGCTCTTCCTAAATCCAATCTCCCTCCCGTAACTTTCGTGGAAGGTACACTTCTGTTATGTATTGAAAACCAAACGAGGAAAGTGCCTGAATCTCAGCCTTTTCTTTGGTTTTCACCATCCTCTGCAGCTCCTTCACCCAAAGTGGATTCTGCGTAATGAATGATTCTTGCAACAGCTCCTTGCCCGTTTTGATATCGTTTTCTGTCATTTTCAACCGACATTGATCAGGTAGGTCGTACTTGTTCAAGTCACTAGGACGGAGTCCCAACCATTTGATATCTGGAGTGGTCAAGCTTGCACTATCATAACTCATGTTCTTACTTCCACTCATATACACAGACAAAATTTTCAATCCATAGGGATCAGAATCCACCAATGCCAGAACAGGAATTTGTAACTCTGCGGTAATTCTCGATAGGAACATTCGTGTGGCAACATCCGGCTGACCTTTCGCTGTAATCACAATGCATGGATAACGTTGGTAGAACCGATCTTCTGCCATTCTCATATACGCAGCTTCTTTCTCCACCAACAAAATAAACTCTGCGTCACTCTCAATATTCTCAATCTTATCAATATAAGGTGGAATTGCCTTGCCGCCCACGCCCATCTTGGTACAATCAATAAAATCCCCATCCTCATAGAAAGATATCCTCCCCACAACAAGCCCCTTGTCACTAGCAACTACATGTAAATTCGACCGTGTACACCCAATCATTGTGGCAACGTCATCCAGAACTCCATCACTTTCCGACTGGTCGACAAAGAGTTTCACGTCCGTGTAGAATAAATCTCGTTTGGTAATGTGGATACGTTTAATCAACACGGCGTGGATAAGTTGAAGCACCCGTGTCGTAATGGCCGCCTTTCTACTTTCTTTGACATTCAGAAAACTTCGTGTACCACGTTTATCACCCAAAACAATTCGATCCAGCTCAGGAACATAAATTTGATTGGAAGCGCTACGAGATGGAATATCGAGTTGGAAGCCCTGCTTGGCGAGTACTTGTTGTGCAATTTTGACTGCCACGTTTTCAATCCCCTCCATGACTTCTGTGGAGTTCATTTCGACGACTTCGACAATTGTTTTGCCACCGGCGGACGTGGCAGTTTTTAATTCCGAGAGGCTTAGCTGTTGTGTCTTTGCCTTTGGAGTGCTGCCGACTGTAGTCGATGAAGATTTGGAGATAGAAGTGACGGATTGCTCTTTCGGCTTTGTCGCCTTGCTTACTACATCATCTAATGCCCATTCATCGTCAGATTTGTCATCTGCCGCCAGAGATGTGTCATTTGCTTTTTTTCTCAGAGCATCTCGAAGTTTGCGGCATTGAGCCAATACTAAATCAGCATCATCTGCAATTTTTACAATGCGTTTGGATGGTGGCGGCTTCTTCTTGGATGAAGAAGATGGCAACGCACCGCTGCTGCTTGTTCTTGCTCGTTTTGGTGGCATTGCTACTCAGCTTATTATTTTTCCATGTCCACGCTAGAAAGAGAGGGAAAGACTCTGATTTCTATCGGGCAAATGCCCTTTATTGCCCCAAGAAATCCCCCAAGACGTCAATCAACAGTGAGCCCTAACCTACCAACAGGCGCGTAAATTGAAGCAAGCGTAAAAAGAGCGCTATCTCCCACACCCGAAAATCTTAAAAAGATTTCATCGTGTTATTACGATTATTTTGTTACGATATCACTTTCACTTCTCAGCATCGAGCGCACATCGAAGAAATCTTCCAAATCTCTAGAGAGTAGCAACGATAAGAAAGATGAAGACAGCAGAGCGCCCCAACGATGAAACAGTAATCGCTGAAGAGGATTGCAAGCCCCCAGCCAAGCGGCCTCGCCGCAAAGCAGCTCTCAAAAGCGAGGAACGCATTGCTGAAATGACAGAGGTGGACGATGATGTCAAGAAATCTCCAGCAAAACGGTCCCGTCGCAAGAAGGGAGGAGCACTCAAACGTGAAGAGTCTACTGCCGAAGAAGCTGGCTCATCCAACCTGGTTATGCATGATGATGGAAAGAAACGCCATGTTGGAGATAGTGCTCCCATTCCGTTGGATGCGATGGTGAATGTCATGGAATTCTTGCCGCCTCGCTCACTGTTTAACATTGCTCTAACGTGCAAATCACTCCGAACAATGGTGACTACAAAGATGGTCGTTCAATCGGCGCTTATTCACGGTGGCAATGCCAAAAGAACCATGGAAGAGCTTCATGAACTCATGAGCAATCATTCCATTCACGTTCCGAGCCCGCTCCGTCTACTTCGTTTAGCCAATGGGAAGCGTTGTGAGTTCTGCTTTACGAGTGGTACAAATCACGTCCGGCCTGGCCTAGGCGTATTTGCCTGCTGGGAATGCGTCGTGAGTGGCACGAATAATCGATGGAATAGTTATAACCGCCACAAGAGAAGTAGCAGTATAAAGCTCACCAAGGCGTGGAAAACTTCGTGGAGTAGATACTCTAGGAAACCAATCTATCGCACCATTTTGTCCTTTCCGCGTGTTGCGTCAAATGGTTACAGTTCCAATCATTACTTTTGGAGTGAGCCGCGTTCTGATGCGAGTGGGGAGAGGATTGGTCCTATTGTGACTTGGGGGGATGTGGATGATTTGTGTGGTTATTATGATGACTTGAAAGCTGCTGCTGCTGCGAGAGAAGTTGCAGCAGCAGCAGCTGCTTCTAATGTTGATTCTGCAACTGCATTCAATGCTGCTGCAGATGTTGCTGCTTCTGCATCTGCATCCAATGCTGCCGCAACAGAAAACGAGGAAGAAGAAGACGAGGAGGAGGAGGAAGAAGAGGCACCGCCATCTCTGACCAATGGTAAATGGATTGAATATTATCTGACAAAGAATAGGAACGCACCTCCAAAAGAAAACTATATCGAATTCAATGAAACATTCACCAGTACGGTCGCAATTGCAGAGCGAATTCATGAGGAAAGGGAGGAGCTGAAGAAGTCCAAACGTGATGATAAAAAGCAAACCAAGGTTGCAAAGGTGGAAAAGATGCTGGATGATCTGAAAGCACTCATTGATGAACCGTTTCGTGAACGTGCAATAAAGACGCACGGAAAAGAGAAGTATCTCAGACACGGCACGTCTACTAGTCAGTGCATGTCGCTGGAAACTCCGTTCATCGGTTCGTTGTTACAACCATATATCAACTCTCCGAGCAAGATGACCAAGAAGGCAATGAGAGAAATTGCAGAGAAAATCAATGTAGCACTTGCCCTCATTGAGCAACTGTTGCAGATGGACTTTTTGTCCGATGATGTCATTTTCGAGGCGGCAGCAAAAACATATATTCGTGAGTGCTTCCCTAACGTAGAAGCATTATATGCATGCGAATCAAGCTATCCTGGAAACGTCAATAGGATGGATGATTCTTTTCTAGCGCTTGTACAAAGTGACCGCTTCTTGGGGGCACTATGTTATCTGCAAAGAAATGATTTGAGTCCAATTTTGTTGGTAACGGAACCGTCCGCTTCTCTCGCGGAGGCATCCAAATATCTGGACGAAGCAAGTCTCAAAACGTTGGCGAATAAGGCTTGGAATAAAAAAAGGAGTACCTCGCTGTTTGCACTTCGGGATTCGGAGGATGACACCTGGGCAGCTGAAGCATTCGCAGCCGGACACGAGTTCTTCAGCGCAGCGATGGCTAAGATTGACAGTTATGGAACATGGCTTGAGGCAGAGGACAAGTTAGATCAGGAGGACTCACGCAAAGCTGTTCTGAATGAAATGGTCAAATCTTGGTATTTCACAGATTTCATGAAGGAAGAAGACTTTGACAAGGTTTGGGAATGGGTGGCTACATCGATTGTTCCGCGACTAAGTCGATGAACTTCTCATTCAGCCTGCAGGAATGATAGATTGGGAGTCACCTCATTCAGAACTACAGTTTTGGAGTCACATACTTCCCAATGATTATGGTTCCTACTCCGGCTTTGTGAACGAGCCCCAGCGTAGTTTATATAGTAAGTTGTTGACAACGAACTCCTATGCGAAAAACCCTGGTATCTCTTTGTCATTTGTAGCTTCGCTGCCAGAAGTATTTATCCCCAAGGGATGATTTTATTTCTTGAAACTTTTCAATTGGGTAACTGCTCATCCAACTCATGTAGCAACAATATTGAATTTCTCCCTGCTGTGACCTAAGCAATATAATCAACAGCAACAGCTCGATTTGCAGTGACACCAAGCGAAAATAGGCTAAGACGTGTCGAAGGTCAAAAATTGGATAAACATGTATTTATTCCAAGGTGCCCTTTGACTGAGGACCTTGGCAGAAGCACGGCTCAAAAGACACAAAACTTGTGGCCGACATCAGTCAGAAAAGATGCTGCCTGAACAAGCCGCCACTGCAGAAACATATCTTCTAAGTTAGCTGTCCTTAGTACAATATCCGCCGTACTGGAAATGGAACGACCATGTCGGGAGCGTAGAGATAAGTAGGTAGTAACGCCTCTTAAACGCATACTTACAACTTGATCATGTCCATGAGGGGCGAGCAGGAGCGTCATTGTCATTATATAGACCTCTTTCAGTAACTGAAGCACAGCTCATTGAATCTCATCACCTTAGATCAAATAATAAATACACACAAGACATGTCATTTTCTTCTCCCGATTTTCTCAACGGTGGAGAGCCGACAATGGTCGATATGCCTCCTCCTGCTGCTGCTGCTGCTGCTGGAAATGATAACATTGCCGCTGCTCTATCAAATAATAGCAATGTAGAAGAAGAAGGCAACAACAATAAGAATAATGTAGTCGGATCAGTCGACTATTCAGGTGCATGGAACCTAATGGGCGGAATACTCAAAAAAGGAAACAAAGACAACAACAGCAGCAATAATAGCAAGCCAAAAGTAACATCACCGCCATCCAGCGGCAATTCCTCCAGCAGTAACAATGCACTCTTCTTCTCTACTCTCTCCAACCACACCACTGCAGCCGTATCCACGTTTACCAAGTCGATCACCAACACCGTCACGGGACGGAACACTTTGCCGGACAAAACCACCGCTTCACAAGTTCTCATGTTTCGTCAATTGCTGCACACGTCCTGCCGGCCGGGACTGCGACTGAGTCGGGGATATGAGGGCACGGCGGCACAAAAGGCCGTGCTGCATATGCCATGGTGGGAACGGGGAATTGAACGGAGTGGGAAGATGATCATTAGTTATGATAATTTGATTACGAGGTTGTGGATTAGTGGGGCGATTTTGCCGTTTGATGATCGTCCTGTTGAAGAGGAGGTGGAGAATAACAGCAAAAGCGACTCTACGGAGGGTCATGCGGCAATACCACCACCGGAACGAAAAGGAATCAACACCCTCGTCAACGAACGTGGACTACCACCTATCCCACACACTTGGTGGGTAGACCGTCTAGGCTTCCAACAAGACGATCCAGTCACCGACTTTCGATCTGGAGGGGTACTCAGCCTTGCCATGCTGGTACACATTGTGGAAAGTTGTCCCGATGTCCATGCTCGATTTGTACCCAAAAAACCGCTGGACTCCCTACTCCAATCGAGTCAGAGCATTTCCGATCAACAGAAGGAACTACTCACCTCTCTTGAAGAAATCATACATGACGATGCATCCGTGTTACCATTTGGTATCACCTGTATCAACATCACCGATATGTTGGCCAAATTCTTATTATTTTCCAAATCGATTGACAAGATGGATGCACTCCTCTCGGCGAAACCATTTTGGAAAATGTTTTTAGATCCCAATGCCATGTTGGTATTACAAGAGGTATCATTGGATCTATTGTGTGATGTTTGTGTGGAGATTGGACGGGAGAGACGGTTGCGTAATTTACTCGCAAATGATTCCCTGGTGAAAGACAAGATGAATAAGAATGCGGTGGGGATGCACGATCGGTGTGGGAAGATTACCGTATTTGATTTTACGGAAATTATGGAACGGACGGAAAAGAGGGTGGGGGATGAAGTGTTGGGTGCTGGCCCGAGGAATGTGGAGGAGTTGAGGGCTGTGGCACGACGGGTTAAGAGTAAGTATTTGATGAGGATACAGTTGAAAGAGAAGCATTTGGAAAAGAGAAGTGGGACTGGCGAGAAACAGCAGCAAGTGAATCATTTGAATGAGTCAATGAAGAATGTGGTTGGTGGAGTTGGTGGGTTTGTTAATCGATTTCGTGGGTCAAATGTGGGTGCGTCTGCTGTGGTGGCGGAAGCGCCCAGTGACGCTGATACTGGTTCGGGAGTTGTACCGTCTACTCCTACCGAAGAAGTGAATTTTGATGGCAACAATGATACAGCAACTTCGTTAGATTCAGATCCATTTGGTTTATCGTCATCGCCATGTGGTTGTCTGATAGATTTGCCAGCGGATGATGTCAATGATGATGTCTTTACGACAGTAGGCAATAGTCAACAGCAAGACTTTCTTTCATCTAATCCACCTCCAGAGGCAGAGGCAGTAACGACGACATCAACTACAGCAACGGACAACTCTGATGCAGTAGCCGATTTGAGTGGTGCGTTGTCCGAAGCATTTGACCTATTGGGTGATGGCGATTTTACAGCAGATGATTTGGATGCCATGGATGTGAAGGTTGACGGCACTAGTGCTTTCACCATTGATGATTTGTAACTATGGCTATGGTAGGTGTAGGAATACTATAATATAGGAGGATACTTAACTGCTTCTTAGATGAATAAGTACAACTCAAAGGCGAGCAAAAAGTGCAATGACTTGAATGGGCCAAACATCTCCGCAAGTTATTACATCCAAGGTCCTCTGTATGATTGCATTTGAAACCTTGAAACTTGGCAGAGTTTCCTTGAGCAACAAGGTCCAGACCCTTTACAAGCCCATCAATAATACCCACATCTGATTCAATGTACTTCTTATAAATCTCAAAGTAGCAATATTTGCGCATTGAACACATTTTGTCAGGTTTTGACAAAAGAAGTTGCATATGTTCCATCCCCACATCCCCAGCATCCTTTTCCGGAAGTAGAATTGCACACTTCTCCCAAGAAATAAGTTCTGGACGGAATGGTAGCATGTAGTTGTCACCATGATAGACTGGGATGGCCCCAGCGCTCAAAGCTTCTGTGAAACGATAGCTAAACTTATTGTCACCTCGAGGCACCAGAGCAAATTTTGTACTGCGCATCATATCCGTGTACGATAGTGTGTCATTTTTACCTTTGGCGGAAATACCCATTGGCTTGGGGTCATTAGCCTCCTGGACAATGATCTTCTGTGTTGTATTGTGATGTTTTAGATAGGAATGCCTTGCACCTCCATGGCGCTCATGAAAGTCACTATTTAGCCCACTGCGAAAATTGCCAATGTAAACCACGTTGAATTCTCGTTCAGTTTCTGCTTTACACGATTGAATAGATTCTTCTTCCTCCAGAGTAAGTACGACCCGTTTGCCATGTGGTGGGATGAGTCCTTGATCAAAATCCTCATTGACATTTTGAAGAGTCCCAGAGAGGTAGGCAATAGACGTAGGCGGATCTGCATTTTTACCATCTTGCTCACAGTCGCCCCAACCACGGCAATTAAATAGCATAAGCGTAGCATTAATGTTGAGACGATTGTCTTTTTCTTTTACAGCTTGAAAAAGACGGGTAGTTTCCAAACCTAGATGATCACCACTGCATGCAACAAAACCTTCCAAGGACTCATTGTTAGGAGTTCTACCAAATTCAAAATCCTTATTCTTTGTGGCTCCACCACCGTAAATGGGATAGTTGCCCTCGAGGCAACTCATTCTGTCCAAAAAGACATAGTAGTTGGTATTGTTGTGGATATCCATGACCTTGTTCTCAATATCCTCCCATGCTGTTGGATGAAAAAGTGGATGATTTACAAGCCCTGTATACAATTCTCTTTCTCGTATAGATCTGGCGTAGTAGCTGAGACCTTTCGTTTGGTTGGGTTCATTCCACCCATACGATGTCATTAAAATCATTGTCGAAGGTGGATTCTTTGAGGTGGAGGTGGTGTCCAACCACGGCCGGTACATGCTTGAATTCCAAGGAAGTGTCACATCATTAATTAGACGATCATGCCAAGTTGTATTTGAGACAATACGTTTTAGGTCGCTGCTTTGTTTTGGATAGGTGGTTGATGTGCGCAGATTTTTCAGTTGCATCATAAATATTCAAAGACACAAGAAGTCCTATTGCTCCTGCTCCTGCTACAATTTTATGGCAGTGGCGGGACGAAGAAAGCTCTCTTCCCAGCTCTCTGTTAATTCTATTGTTGCCTGTCATTATCAATACCTGGAGTATCAATTATATTTTTTGTGCAGAGTTGTTGCAGAGAGTTGCATATATTAGAGTCTTTTGAGGTCTTTTGGGGTATTGTAGATTACCAGGCTCTCCCTACCCGGCGATCTGTAGTGTTAGCCTAGCCAGCATGTTAGTTCTCTTCGAATATTTGTGCTATGATAGAGGTGAGCACAGTTCTGAAATCCTCTCAGTGAGCTGAGCTCAAATCCGGTGTGTATGATGTAAGGTAGTTTTGAAATAGCATACTTAGCATGGTGGAATGAATGTGTGATACGGAGCCAGAGACCCAAGGAAAATGGAAGAAGGGACACTTTTGGGGATAAGAGCTCGGACTGATCTTGGATCCGTGCGTGGGATGGAGGAGGCAACTACTACAATACTGTCTTCTCTGTTGGCACCTGATCTATAATTTGGTCAGTGATCATTTGTATTTTGGGAACGCCTTTAGAACTACAGATATATTGTGGGATTTTTGCAGACTTGAATACCTTCTTCAATTCTTTTATTTACATGTGCGCTGCCGATTTAAGACTCCGCCATCAGAAAGATTCTGCTGTGTTATTTAAAGATCTCCACAAACGATTTTGGTCGATTTAAAATCGTCAGAGAGACGATATGCCTCGTGTTATCCAACCCCAACGTCGGCGTTACATTACTGTGGTCGTGACTTTTGTCCCCGTCGCATTTTTGCTTGCCTCTCAATTCAAGTCACTCATCTCATTCACTGCTGGGATCCACATAAAAGATGTTGAGAATGACCTCGGCACTACTGTTCCAGTAGACCAAAAAATACAAGTCAATCAACAAGACGTTGCAAAGAAGCAATCAGGCGACTCAATTGGCCCAAGGGTTTCATGCGATTCATACCCATGCAATGGTTTTTTTGCGTACGACGGCCCAAACATGGACAGTAAAGCTGCAATGGATGTGTTGCAGAAGGCAGTTGCGGAGTACAATTATGGACCTGAAAGAAACAACGAGACCCATAATACAATGATATTCATGCCAACTGAAACAAATCACCCAAGTTGTGTTGTAGAGTGGAAAGAGAGCAGACCAAAATGGGTTGACAGGTACGTGTTTGCATGAGCCTCGGTGTATCGTCCCCAAGAGAGCAAGAGGCATGCAGCTTGCAGAGCTCAATAGTTTATTCTTATTGTATTGAAACTTACATGCGTCCTTTTGCATTTTACCTGCATACACATACACAACAGAGGGATGAGTGCAAACACAGAAGACTTAACAATCTTTGATGCTTTCTTCAGCGGTGCTGAATTCAGAGGGGGTAACCACACCTACATGGAAATCGGTGCCCACGATGGAGTTAGGGAGAGCAATTCAAGGTTCTATGACGTATGCCTTGGCTGGAACGGGCTGCTAGTAGAACCCCACCCAAAGAACTACGAGCGAACAGTGCGCCTCCGTCCCAATGCACATCATCTGGGCATTGCGCCTTCGTGCATGGCAAATGAAAGTGGAACGGTACTTTTTCCTGAGCACATGTACACAAGTGCAGAAGTCAATGAAAAGGGCAGCAAGATTGAGATTCACTGCGGTCCATTGCAGTATTACTTAGACGCACTTGAGATCCGACATATTAATTTCTGGTCACTAGATGTGGAGGGATCTGAGCTCAAAGTGCTTGAAACGGTTGACTTTGATCGCACTCACATTGACGTGATCATTGCAGAATCCGCAAATAGGCTTAGTCATTTGCCTAAGATTCAGAAGAAAGTGGAGGATGTGAGGCTATATCTCCAGCGCAAAGGGTATTTGATGATAACGAGTGTGAGCGTACACAAGTCCGATGTTTTTCTTCACAAACGGGCATGCGGGAGTCGAGGCAATATTGAAGAGTGCAAGCCCTTCTAAGTCGTTGAGACAAATTCCAGTATTTTACATTTTAATTTAGTAGAGATCAAGAGAAATCATCCAAAATAATCTCAGTCCAATCGAGATTTCGCCGATAATTTTGATGTCTTCCAGTGTCATCGAACTCGTCTTGTCCTAGTACCTGCGTACGCAAATAATCTGTAAATCCTAGATCTCTCTCTTCAATTATGATAGTTGTGTTTGCAGGAGGACTTGATGCTGTTGCTTGGATGTCCGGTTCCTCTTCAGATGACTTGGAATTGAACTTGAGTTTCCTCACGGCATGTTTTAATTTTTCACCAAGGCTACTACCACTACTGTTTGTGTTTGCGATAATATGTTCGTCAGTCGTGTTGTTGTAGTACTCGTCAGACGCCTTGGGCATGTCATGTATGACTGTAATTTGTGTTGACGGATCATGATTCCCTAGCGAGTTCTCTTCATCAGCACCATCACCAATGTTATCATCCAACAATGTCTCTACTGAAAATAAAGGCGGCGGTGGTACCTCCAACATCGTGGATGAAGGCGTAGGCGACCGCGATCGAGGTCCCACTTCCGGCAACTGCTTCGGATCTTTCATCCTCCACTGTTCCATCATTGCATCCTTCTGCAATTCCTTCTTGGCAAATCTCCATGTTATCACCAACCCAATAATCCCACTTGCCACCCCAGTCGAAATCAAAACAACACCAAACACATTATCATCAACACCCTCGCTATACATGCTACTCGACACAGCGCCCAAGCAGACCAAGAAAAGATACCACGGTAACACTGCTGGCATGGCCAAAATGAATGAAATCAAATTCACACCCGATATCCCAAATATATAATTCATAACACCAAAGGGTATCAATGGATTCAACCTCATCAGCATCATGATCCGCAATGAATTCTTGACAATAGCGACATCCACCGCTCGTAATATCGGATACCTCCTCATTAATATCTCGACCAAATCTCGACTTAGATACCGTGCCCTCCAAAAGCCCAAGGAGCCACCAATAAGGGCACCGATGAAACTGGATACCCACGCCACGACTATCCCACTTCCTCCATACACATCTTGAAATATGAACCCGCTCGCAAAGACAAATAACGATGGCGGGACGAAGAATAAAGTCAAGAGGCTCATCATGATGATGTAATACAGTACCGCCACGTCTCCGTGGGCAGCCATCCAGTCGAGAAAGTTGGACGTGAAGGAGGATATGTGCACATTGTTGTAGAGGATGTATTCTATGACGACTAGAATGAGGGAGGTGATTATTAGAAACGATACCAGTTTTTTGGTACGGGAGCGGTTGATGAAGTAGGCGAATAGTTCGTGGCACAGGCCCACTTTTTCGACAGTTATTGAATGACTCGATGCTGTGGTTTCTAGTTCATTGTCGATCATGTTATTTGGAGCTATAGATGGATTATCGTCCTTCGGTAAAGGCGGAGACAGGAAGCTTGGAATTTCCCCCATGATGTGATTATTTATAGCAAGGCTCTCTTTCAGAGGTGATTTCCGGGGGAAGTCTCGGCTCCGTGAGAATGATAGTTCCATTCTCGACATTTTTGTCGTGGGTGGGTATCGTGATAAATGTAAATGGATCGTATGCGATCGTGGGAATGTGAAAGCGCTCTTGCTTGCATGGATGCGACGCGATGAAAGATGAAAGTTTGTTAGTTTATTTTCATTGCTGTGAAGAGTATGTACAGTACATACTCCTATTTTTTTATGGCGGGCGCAAGATAAGTAGTAAGTAGGTACCTAGGTACTAGGTACCTGGTATTTTGACATAAGTAAGTAAGTACTCCTAGATACTATGTATTGTGGATTGTGGTTAGCTTTTATGTATGAGTGAGTTCGGTTTGCGATTTTCTGTAAGCCCTGAAATCTGAGTTAATTTTTGACGGGGTTGGGGATGCCCCTCTAATTCTCTCCGCGTTGGCCTCATTTTCCCAGCGATCTCTCAAATGCACACTTTGGACACAACAACCATGGCGACGGTGGCGGTGATGGTATGGGGGGTGAGGTGGGTCACCACGACCATAAACCGGCGGCGATCATCTCAGTGGATCCATATGGTCTCATGATGAGAAGGATTTTTTTCTCCAAGGTCTCAGACCTTATTTCTTGGTTCCTACTACGAAAGTGACCGTTATTTGTTTCAAAACGCGACAAACCGCAGAGCCCGCTGGCGTAGATGGAACCTTTGGACCATGGGCGCCAGTGTACAACTCGACTAATTGACACAATGTATGATATAATAACGTTATATGGGCCGGCTGCCGTTAAATCCATCAAGAGTCGTCGGCATGGCCCAGCTACATTTTTTCAACGCAATTGTTGCCCCGGAAGGGGAAGGATTAATTGGATGGCAACTGTTAAATAATGGCTTTTGTTTATAGCAGCACGAGAGAGATATTGTAGGGAAGCGGAACCGTTGAAGCATTCGTCATAGTAGGTCAAATAGAGCTGGTAATTCTGGCGTGTGGTGCCAGTGGCCGTTATTTTAGATGGACGCAATAACTACGCCGCCCCCTCTCCAACAAAGGATCTTTGGGCGGTTACCTCTCATGCTGCCAGCCTATCCGGAAGAAATGAAATATGACAATAAATTATAGACGTGCCAGCTTCATTATGATCTGGGAGGAACCGCCGATACGGTCCACCTTGATTGTCACGTGATATGGCGTCGGTATTTGCACAAACATGGCACGCAACAACAAAAAGGGTACGCAGGCGGGGATGCAACAACAAATGCATGAGGTGGCGTGTTGTGTTCTGTGCTTATTAACGAGAGAGATAGCTGGGCAATTGCTGTCCCATCACCAAGGCAAAGGGGTGTCTTTCTGTTCTGATGAAGCATCTACCTTACAATCAATCTTCTCTTCAAAGGAGAGATGATTAACAAACAATACATCGAACTGCGGTTAAAGATGATCAATCGGGAAATAGGCGGTGCAAATATGCTTTGAGAGATGCTGAACTGAAAGGTGTGGTGACATTATCTTGGAAGGCTCGTCAGGTAGAAGGCCAGTGCTGGTCAGCTTGACACCTACAGGGAACATAAGTGTCTTCCTATAATGAACATTTACAACAATATTTACTGCAATCATCATTATTTATAATAATTGCATTATCACAGCAGTCGCCACCTTCACACAAACACTTCTCTTGTCTTCAAGCAAAGTCTACATGGATGAGAATGGGTCTCAGCACAGGATTAAAGAGTATGGCGGTTTTGTTCTTACTTTATCATGTGGCTATTGGACAATATGCTAATACTTTAGTCAGGATGCTGCAGTAATAGAAGTCTAGCACCACCCAATTGAGGTTTCATGCTCACATATGAATCTGTCCACAAAAATCAAAATATCACACCGAAAAGACATGACCTCAACGCGATTCTGGTGCTCATATCAATAGCCTTTTAACGAGCCTTACCGATCATAAATATCAATACAATGTAGATCATGCTGCAGGTAAGCTCGGTATCATTGTGGATACATCCACTGAAGGCCCTGTTGTTCATGGCATCAAAGATGGCTCTCCTTTGGTTGGAAACGTTTTTATAGGCGACTTGATTGTGGCAGTAGATGACGAAGATACATCCGACTGGTCTGCTCATTATCTTACAAAACTAGTGGCTCGAAAGAGTGGCAGTGTGAGGAAGCTGACGTTATGTAGTCCAGGAGTACTGCTGTAGTCAGTATCCAGCTATGTTAGGAGAATAACTTTCACTTCTTGACATAGATAAAATGTATAGTTATTTATAATAGGAACAGATAGGAAATTAAAAGTTTTGTTCACAGGCAATTTGTCTTCTGACTTGTTCAAACATCACATTCCTATTCCCCGACTTGTTAAAACATATTACATCCCTTATTCCCAAATCAGTCTTTCTAGACATTAAAGCCTCTAGCCAGAGCCGCGATGGAAATGGATGGGTTTCCATTTTCCCTCTTCAGTCTTTTCGAGAACAGCCGTCAATTTGGCCTTATCCTTATTATCAACGCCTTTGTAGGAGAACTCGCTTTCCTCCCAGTATGTGACGATGGCAACCTTTCCGTCAGCAATCAGACGGAAGCTGGTAAATTCAGCAATTGCTTGTTTCTTGACCAAGATATCTGAAAACAATGTGTGATAGAGATAGAGAATGATATAGAGGAAAACTTAGATGTCAAGCAACACACAAGCATATTATCATACAACATAAGAAACGTACCTCCGTCTGCAACCATTGCTTTGAAAGTGTTCATGTCTGCAGGATTTCCACTGGGACGGATCATGAGGCAATCAGTATCCATTCCCATCTGCCCCATGACGGATTCGAACTCCACTGGATCTTTAGTCATAGATGCAGCCAACCATTTCTGCGAAAACTCAGTGAGGTACGCTTTGACTGCTTGTTCTTCTTCAGACATCTTTTTACTTGGCTCGTTGAAATATACTGTGGGAGACTTTGAGGACGATTGGGAGGCAGCGGAGGCAAAGGAGAAGAAATAATCAACACTTCTATCTTCATCGGAACAGCAACAAGCAAAAGCAAAGGCAGCTGGCCACCACCACCGGTCGACACGAAGTACAGATGGTCCTCAGAGCAGATGACGACGATGCAGGAGGCAACGGACAAAAATAACAGCGAGCGGCATTGAAGACGATGAGATGGCGGGAGAGACACCGCCAAGCAGAGCAAGTGCGCACGCAACTATGAAAAGGAGAACACGGCTTGAACAACAAGCCAGATCTCACTTTCCTGAAAAATGATGAAATGCCAATGCTAAAACAAAAGTCAACATCTACAAGAATGAATGGGATAGAGAGGTTTGGATTTTGCCATTAGTGAGGACCCGATCAAGACTCACGACAGCAGTTTCCATCCGATCATTTTATACGCTGCGGGTAAGCAATTTCATTTGCTAGGCCGTGGCTCATCCAGCAGACACTGTGAT